>JBBPTI010000002.1:0-60825 GCA_038093995.1 Tylopilus aff. callainus | reverse complement strand
CCTCTGGATGGTAACGAACCTCCTTAGGGGCAAAGGGCCGAGGAAGGAGACCGTGACAATGATGATGATGACGATGACGATGACAAGGAGCAGGACGAACCCAGAGACACACCAGAAGTGCAGGGAAGGTCGGCTGCTGGGGCTCTCGCAAGAAGCAGGGGCGGAGGTGAGCAACACTTTGTGCATATGGCCATATACTGTAATTACATCCCAGGTCGAGTTGTCTGGTCCTCTCAGGTAATTCAGGGCGGCGCATTCTTGCGGAAGAATACAAGTAATGGCTTATTTTACTTGCGTCTAATGCATGATTGCTGATATCACTGAATAGAAGCGCTCTTCTCTGCAGATGAGATGCGGATATGCAGTTGCTGCAAAGACTTTGGATTGTTGGTAAAATGCAAGCGGAGCAAGTGCAGCAATGCACTCTGTTATTGGAAGTCGAACTTCCTCCCATGTGTATGGGAGGTTAAAAATATGAATGAGTTCATCTGCCCTCCATGCATCCTCCAGCAAAATGGGATCCTGACGGTGCGTTAGTGGGGAGCGAACTTCTTGGAAGGCTAACAATTCCCTAGTATGAATACGTTTCCGAAGCAAAGAACCTCAGTGAAGGGGTGGCTATTCTGGCGCTCGTTGTGCATGCTATGCTAAGTCCATCATCAGATTCGCATATTTTCCTCCACCACCATCTCTGCGAATTTTACTGCAATCGCTCGGATTTTGTAATTCCAAACCCCATTTTACTTCTCTCAATAATCTCACAATCAAATTTAGTATGTATTTAATGCTGTCCCACTGGGACCAGGCAGAGGTACCTCTGCACCAACCCATGCACCTTCTGACTTTGTCTCAAATTTGTTGTGCACAAAAATTTCCTCACAATTGCTGGTCCTGGTGGATAACCATGGTGATTTATCTGGAACCTCCTTGAGCAGGCAGCTTAACATTTGTAATGGTTTATTCAAATTTTCCAAGTATCGGAATGGGCTCAGCTGAGTGTGCAGGCTTTATGCGAGTCACTTGGACCTCAAGTATGGGAAATGTTAACGGTAATGCGGGGTATTAGAGGGCTCCTGTTACTTGCTCCATTAGCAAGTATAGACAAAGAGGAATGCTTCCGCAATAATATCATCCCTCTAGTTGAAAGGTGCGCAGACCCAAGTCACCGCGGCCTCCTCACTCTAACATATTCTCCTTTAGCGACCGCTTTGTCTTTGTCCTGTGTCTGCTGGTCTCCTCAAGTGGTGCTGCAGTTGTCAAGCTGTTCCTGCAGCAAGTTGCTGAAGAGGTATTTATCAACCAGGAGCCCATTGAACAAGCGATACACAGTGCGCTACCCATATGGCCAGACATCCTTCAGCTCACACCATTGCTCCTAGTAACTAAAACACAGGGGAATCTAGTCAGCCGCCACTATATTCTCTCCCCCTGAACCGGAGATGTTTGGGGTTTGCAGCACCCCTGCGGCAACCCAGGTTGCAAGGCGGGACCCAAAGAAATCAGGGCTAGAACTCACCAGCGCAAGAAATTCCTGGAGTTTGTCAAGTTTGACTGCAATGTGTGTAAATACACGTCTGGGTGGCTTTCTCGACCGCATTTCCTACAACCACTTCAACCCAATAGTTTGCTCTTCTACCACCCTTTTCCCTTATCAAACGAAGATGAAAGGTACACCTCATCTGCGAATTGGTTTGCCACAGAAAATCAGGATTGAATTAGTTAGGCATTATCAATATATGCAGCATTATTTTGGAGCATGCAACTCTGAATCAGCAGCGTGATATTGTGACATTCGTGATTCAGTGCTGCCAGAGTGGATGCAACCTTGAAAACACTGCCTGCCTGCCAAGGCACAATGTTGGGCCATGTGTCTGAGATGCACGGCGCATCACTGCTGTCGCTGCCACCCTTGCATACAACACTACATTGCCAATCGGCTAGTTGTCCTGGACCGAGTGAGCACTGAATCAACCATGGTCAAGGGTTTGTGTTCCATGTGGACCTCTCTTCAACATACTGATTTGCATGGGCCTACTTACTCGGAGCGATCCTCACATGCAAACAATTTGTCCCCTCAATTTCATGTGGCCAATATTGACCTTCGTCGTCCTCGACTGTGGTATTTTTGCCCTTGGTTATGGTAATGCTAAACATTCTAGTTTCCTTCTGCCGATCAACTGACATCACTCCATGCCCTCAGGCTCCCCGAATTCGAGTCCTCATTGTCCACTCCTCTTGGGTGTCCGCCACACAACCCACTTACAATGGTAAGCATGTTGAGCCCATTTCATGGTTGATCACCCAGCTCTTGTGTCACCACTGAGCCTGTCAAGGTCACTGATATGTGAACCCACAACCAAAATTCATCTCACTTATCAGCACATCACTTTCATTCCAGTGAACCTCATTTCAAAAACATTGATCGCTTGCAGAACACGCATGTGAATGGTGTGGTTTAAAAGCAATGTTCATGAGAGCAGCGCTTCCTGGTTTATTCCGTTCTCTTGTGCATACCATGGAGATTTCCGACTTGACATGATGGACCCGCCAACACCTCTTTTGATGATCCGTCGGTGGCCTTTCTGCCCATTTCAATTTTGTTGCTCATCCAGTTACAGATCCAATTGAATGCTGTTGCAAATAGAGGAATGGCTTGACCACGCATTCAACACTTCCCATGTAGAGTCCAATGGATAGATGCTCCTTGATCAAGAAACGAAGATAGGGCACTCATCTACAAGTACACATGTTCCATCCAAGGGTATGCCAATGCATGCCACCAGGGCAACCCTCAGAGTTTCTCCCAACGCCAATGCCTTCTTGGACTCATACAGAACCTTCAAAGCCATCGTCATCTCTACATCAACACCAGACAATTAGAAAGGAAAACTCACCATATGGCCAGTCCTATCTATGGTTGCAAACGTCAACCCGTTTGCACTCCTCATCCTCCCAACCACCCATTAATCCAGTTGGCATGGCCTTAACAGCCGACTCACAAACACCGCCTATCTAGTCCATGGCATGCTGAGCATCCAACGCCTGTTGTCGATCCAGTTGCAGATCCAGTCATACATCCTGACGTAGATGAGTATAGTCCATCATTGCAGGAGCTAGTAAAGTCAGTGGTGGTGCACAGGTCCACGCCGAGTAGCATGCAGCCTGGGATCAATGCAGGGTCAAGGTAGTTCTTTAAGTATGTCTCTGAAACCTGGCCATGAGTGCACGTCGGCAAGACTCAATGGTAATAGGATTACGTTTGCATGCCTTGCTAATGTTGTATGGGTTCAGGCCTGGCAGTGGGAGTCAGAACGAATACATATTTGTACAATTTCCTAGGCGTACTGGAATTAAAATATGGTGCACATCCTCGTCATCACTCACTGGGCTACTGGCCTGAGTACATACAACATTGTGTCAAACTCTGCTTCAGGCACTAAACATCAACCAATAGATTCCAAGTTACATTGACAAGGGCACACAAACTACAGCATGACGAGGATTCGGGGCTTACCAGCGTTGGTCCAGAAAATGACATCATCTGTGGCAGGGTCATTGTGACTCTCAAAAAAGTAAAAGGAAGAGGTGTTGAGCTTGGATATTGATGTACCCACTAAGACATGCGTAAGCCTCAAGACGGCACAGAATGGTGTATACTGACTTTATGGTCGTATCACAAACATCCGTTTTCTTTATCCTGATGCTCAGGTGGTTTGGAAAGTAGGGGTGGACAAGGGTAGTGAAGCTGTCGGTTGAGAGAACACTCAGGTGGCAAGATTTGATTAATGTAGGCAAGTCAGGTGTGAAGCTTGAGCAGAATGCACTGGCACTTGTGTCAGCACCGGCACTTGCATCAAGCGAGCAAAACACACAATTCACATTTGAGTTACACAAGTGGTTAGACTTCACAGTAGTACATATGCCTAGCCATCCTTAAGTGTGTGTATATACTTTGATTGCAATTTGTGAGCCAGTGACGAAAAATATGGGTGTTTTTTGCTCTATGAGTATGTATTAGGTAAATATAAATTTTTAGATATGCAATGACCGCAGCATCAACTAAGTATGACTATTGGCAATGTGCACCAGCTAATAATCTGTTCATCTGAGGAGGGCATGTCCTGCCAGTGACATGCTGGAGGAGCATGTTATTTACAAGCTTATCTCATCTTATCACATGGAGGTGGGGATCGTGTTGAGTAGCATGTGGTGGCAGGTTCGTGTCCTTCGCTCATGTGGTGCACTCGCTGTGGGGTGAACAGGGTTCTATTCGGTGGTGTGGGTGCCATTTGGTGGTGATTGGGGGCAGTTGGTCACTGTTCAGTCTATTCCGACTGAAGGTCCTTGCCACATATACTGTGAGAAAAAACCTGCCATGGTGGTGGTTCAGGTTCAAGGAGCCCTCCACACCTGATTTTTCACCACCTTTACCCTCTCAGTCCTGGAACGAAACTAGAAAGCATTCATGCAGCCTCAGTTAGCACAAGAACTTTGGGAAAAAACCTCTGGGAGCCTGACTTGGTGTCCAACTCTTTTCTATTGTGGATCCTACAATGCTACTCAGAGGGCATTTCCAGTCAGGTTCAATGGGGAGGCCCATTTCATGTGGATCCCAGCAGAATGCAAGTTTGCTTTCCACTTTATGAATCATGTTCTGTATTGCCTTTGGCATGCTTCCTCTTGCCCCCACTTTCCACAGGGTTTGTGCCACACACTTGCCCGCATGGCACAATACACAGCTGAGCTGTGATCAAAATTCATTGATGAAGTCCGGGAGCAACACTATCCACCTGGCACCAGACTTTCCTCCCAGCTGAACCCAGTTCCTTTGAACACAAAGCTTCATTCCCCCTTTCTCACCAGTTTTCTGGCATCAATGTACCACATGGACACCCCATATTTTTCCAGTGATAAGGGTGTTGTATGGCAGCCAGAGCCTGGAATGCTGGATCCTGCAGAGCTAGGTGAGTGATGTGCTGTGCAGAACAGTCTTATCTAAGTTGTTGGCCAACAGATTGGGAGATGTGGGCTCAGAAGAAGAAGGCCAACAGGATTCTTTTTGGCTCACTACCCAAACAGGGCTCGAAGCATTATAAGCTAGGGGTAGCTGAAAGCCTCAAAGTTGGAATTCCCCATGCCCCATCAGTGGAGATTGACACTAGCAGCTGGGCAAGGTATACCTCGGCACTTTTTGCTGAATGTCACACCATAATCAAAGCAGACTCCAGCATTCAGGGAGCAAAGTGAGAGTTTTCTTTTCATTGATGTCTGTAAAAGATCCCAATCATAAAACCCCTCCAACCCTCCAGTAAGGAGGTCCTGGAGAGAGAAGGAACCAGCTCACAAAATTCTTCTGAACGACGATGTCTCTGATTCACTTCATGGCTAGGTAATCTTGACAACCAAATTACTCTAGCCTGCCATGAATGGGAAAAGTGCCAGCATATTTGCAACAGTGCTGGGCCCTTGCCTTGCACAGTGCCGCAGCGCAAGGAGCAGTGAGTTCCATATTTGTCTTCTAAGGATTTGTTTAAGGACTTCCTAGCTTTCTGAAGTTCACTTCACCCGGAGGGAATAGGATTGACATCACCAATGAAGACATCCAGCGGCTTTGCCCCAGCAACCTTCTTAACGATTGTCTCATCGAAGTTGGCTTGAAGTAAGGTTTTCTCCTCACTTAATGCGCTCTTCTTACAACCCTTAAATTCTAGCCTTTGGCTGGCTGATCTGAGGGAAAGTGATCCCACAATGGCAAGCCGAATTCGCATATTCAGCTCCTATTTCTTCACTCTGCTTCTGGAGGGAATAACGTGCGTATAGCTTTGCTGGTAATTGTCAGTTCTTATGTTTATGCTTTTTTCTTGTTCTGCAGCTTGGAAGATGGCTATAAACGCATGCGCAAATGGACAGCCAAGTTCGACTTGTTTTCCCAGCAATATGTCATAATTCCCATCTGCACTGGGTTGGTTCCTTTATCCAGTGATTCGCATCCTCACTGACTGCCACTTGCAGGGACCATTGGTACCTTTCAATCATATGCAACCCACAATATATGTTGTCAGCGCCCAGCAAACATGCACTGGTATCTTTGGCTGGGGAATTGCCCACCCGGTGTGTTCTGCATATGGGACAAAGTTAGCATTCTGAACAAACACTCACTTTTTTTTGTGCAGTACCTGCATACTCATCCTGGATTCAATTGGTGGTAAGCACAAGAATGCTGCCAATACCCTTTGCCAATATCTGGCGCTGGAGGCGAAGGATAAGCACAAAGGACACAGGGTAAGCGACCCAATTGTGCAGGAAGTTAAGGTATCTTGCACTTACTCACCCCTGCCGATGAAACTCACTAGTATTCAGGTCCCACTTCAAAAGAACAGCACTGATTGTGGGCCATATCTCCTGCATTTTGCGCATGTCTTCATGGCTGCACCATCTGAGGTCTTTCTGAAAATTTTCCAGGTGAGTGATATTGGCTAAACTATGCCCATAACTTGAATGACAATCTGCCTGCAGCAAAACAAGGGGGTGTGGCAGGCCCACAAAATCCCAGAAATGCAAAGCTATCTGAAATCACGGATCATATCGCTCTCAAAAAGGCAGGAAGTCAATGACACTCAGGAGAATAAAGAGGCAGTGGCATCGAACTGAGAAGATGAGGATTTTCTGCTGAAAGACACCTGCGTTCTTGAAACCCTCTCCTGTGGCACTCCAATGGTTATTTCTTCGCACACATAATCTCACATGGTATGCATTCGCAGCGTGTACAATGTAGTATATTGGTAAGCTATATACCACAGCTGACTCCAGTTCCTGTTCCCTGCAAGGACTCCCACGTGGAAAGTGTTAGAGACCACATGATAAGCTGGCAAGTAAGTGGAACATGCAGGATTGGGGGAAATAAACAAGTGCTAGAGGGTAAACCTGCTGGTGTCTCAGCATTGACTGCATCCTGGTGGGTCGACGACGCGTCCATGGTGGTGGGAACGCCGCACCGGATGTGCCATCACCGGTCACCATTGGAGAGGTGGAACCCCCTGTTAATGGACCAGGCAAGGTGGTGGGAATGCCTTATCCGGAAAGCTGGGTTTCCCTGATGCATCACCCACTCGCCTCTTCATCACTCAACTCCGTTCTTGTATCGTGCCCACCAATCCCCTGTTTGCAGTCACCACCCCAGCCCTCGCTTCGTACATACCAAAGAATGGTGAACACGCCCTCAATTCCCCTTCAGAGCTTGCTTGAAAATTGCCAGTCAATGTCTTGCCGCAACTTGCCCATCCAAACGTTAAAAAGGTTGTCGTGGTGGGCAGTGGTGGCCTTTCCATCAGCCAGGCCTGTGAGTTCGATTACTCGGCATCCTTGATCGTGTCGGTGTAAAAGTCCTCGGAACACCCATCAGGACACTTGGGATCTCAGAAGATCATGGCCTCTTCATACAAGCCCTTAAAGGTTCATACACCCATTCTTTTGATTGTGACCTAATGATTCTCATGTGGCACTGCTCAGAAGTCGGCATCCCAGTCGCTCAGTCGCTCAGTCGACCGCTGTCTCCACTGTCGATGCTGCAGAAAAAATTGGTTACCCTTTCGTCCTTCTTTCGTCCTCCACTCTGGTTGGCTTGGGCTCTGGCTTCACCAACAATCCTGGAGAGCTGCGAGATCTCTGCCAAATCACTCTCGCTTTCACCCCAAGTCCTCATTGAACATAGCATGGAAGGCTGGAAGGAGCTGGAGTATGAAGTTGTTCATGATGGTGCAAACAACACCATCTGCTGCAACATGGAAAACTCCGATTCCCGTACAGATGATTCTATTGTCGTTGCCCCAGCCAGACTTTGAATGACAATGGGTACCACATGCCGCGATCAAAGTGATTCGACATCTTGGTGTTGTTGGGGAGTGCAATATCCATATGGTGATTGAAGTCAATGCATGGTGCAGGTAGCTGTATCAACGATCAAGTGAAATGCTTATTTACCTTGCAGGTTGAGTCATTCATCTGCACTGGCTTCTAAGGCGGCAGGATATTTTCTTGTGTACACTGCTGCCAAGATTGCTCTCGGCCACACCCTTCCCAAGTTGCCCAATGCTGCCATCAAAACAACCACTGTGTCCTTCGAGCCATCTCATCACTGAAATTGCCAAACGGGATCTCACTAAATTCAGTGACAATGTCAACTCAACCGTGGCCATCAGCAGGACATTTGAGGAGAGGTTGCAAAAAGCTGCTCGCATGGTCAATTGCAGGTGGCGTGGGTTCGAGGTTGATGGTGGGTTGACAAAACTGCAGGATGCAGGCGAGTTGAAGTGAGCACTCATGCGCCTACTGGACGTGCGCCTTCTCGCAACAGCACACGTGATGTATAATGACAAGTATGGTATACAAGAGATTCATGAGTTGACGAAGATTGACAAGGTATGCTGCATACCTCGGATGTTTTCCCGTGTTGATGTTTATTTTCCCTCAGTGCTTCTTATACAAGATTGAAAACATTGTTAATATGTCTCAGGCCCTCTCTTTCTTGGAAAGCTGCCATCTGCCCCCCCCTCTTTCATGTTAACTGCGAAGCGACTCTCAGATCTTGTCACTGCTCAACACCGCGGAAAACATCCAGAAAACACAACACCTGCCAACTACACCTTTCGTCGAGCAGATCGATACCCTGGTAGCCGAGTATCCTGCCCATACCAATTATCTGTATGCAGCATACAATGCGTCCGCACATGACATCACTTTTGATGATCACAGTACCATGGTACTCGGAAGTGGTGTCTACTGCATCAGAAGCAGTGTCAATTTTGATTGATGCGCCACCACCTGCGCGTGTAAGCTGTGGGAAATGGGTGATGCCATAAGCGAGGATGGCAAGAGCGTCAGTGGGAAGACGACCATCAACCCAAGATGGTCAGCATAGACTTTGACGAGGCAGACAGGTTATACTTTGAGGAGTTGGGTTGAGAACTTGCCGCTGCAATCGCTGGTGTCAACATACCATTGACTTGATGAAGGAGAAGAGAGACTACATGAGCATCAGGGTTGCTTAGACGCGACTAGGCATATCATTCCTTTCTCTTCTGCCTTCTGCTGACTGACTAGAAATGGCAAGCACAGGTGAGGTGACTTCCTTTGGCTCGGATGTTTACGAAGCGTACTGGGCCTCCCTACTTTCCACAACGGACTTCAAGCCTCCCTGTCCACGTTCTGGTGTGCTTATTGATGGCTCGCCACAAATGCTAGAACTCTTCATTGCTAAAACACTTCACTCACTCAGTTTCAAGCTTTACATCTCCTCATCTGCGATCGAAACTGCTTTGACTCCATCCCACATGTGACCTGCAAACAGATCTTTTTCCCCACAACTGACAAGCACCATCTCCATGAAGTCTTTGATGAGCACGACATTCAGCCCATGATCAACCTCACACAGGGATGTGGCAAAGGACATGAAGATGAAGACTACATTGCACGTCGGAACATGGTTGATTTTGGGTTGCTGTTTTTAAACAAGGCCAAGTGTGCAGTGTTGTGGGCAGGCACAAACATTCCATCTCGGACACTTCTGGACTGGGTGAGAGCCCGATTGGAGTAGAGCATACAAAACACACATTCAACGCCTGCGATCACTCCTCACTGAACTCTGCCCCCGCGCGGCTGTGCACCCAGCAACAAGCAAGCATATGGCACCACCATCGTGCACTGTCCAAGGAAGCGGCGCTGCATGTGGGGTCCATGCAGAGTCGGGGGTAGTGCTCGTCGGCAGTATTTCCACAACGTCCCTCATCCTCCTGTCAGATCCCATTTACCTCGCTCTAATTCCCCCTGTATGAGTTCTTGAAGTACTGACTTTCGCTGGCTACAAGTTCGCGTCATCTTCATGCCCCAGAGGCAACTGTCTATGGAAGTATTGCAAGTGGCATCGCAGCCACACTGACAACACCTCTTGATGTTCTGAAAACACAAGTCATGTTGGACATGCAGGTAGGTCCATCATTCTTCACTTGTCTTTTCTGAAGAGCTGGTTCTGGAACATCAAGGACTCCACCTCAAAAATACCCTCGTTCCTGAGCCGTGTCGGGCAAATACGAAGGAATAAAGGGATTGTCTGCGGGTGTCGTGCTCCAGACACTGGATATATATCTGCTGGTGGCGCTGTATTCCTTAGTGCTTACAAGTGGGTCATTGGTGGTTTGGTTCATAGGTAGCCCATGTGGTTTGGCGTTGTGCGTTGTGAGAGGTGGTTATTTAGAGAGCAACCCCAGAACATTCATTGGAGCCCCTCGACTGGACTTTCAGATTTGCCAATCAGTCTTCTCTGGTCTATCCATCTCTTGAACAGCCCTGGGCCAATGGCACTCTTGTGCACGTCATTCAGGTCATCTCAAGGTGGTCCGAATCATTACCTTGGCCGAGAAGCAGTGCCAGATGTGACTGACATAGAATTGACCACAATTCGAACCGGAAATCCTAGAGACCCGTGTTCGAGACACCAACGCTTGTTGTACATATCACTTGGGAATGGCATTCGATCTTGCTAGTAACCAAGCTACTCTCCACCAGGAGTCCGATTCATCCCATCTAGGCCTTATAACTTGGACTGTCAAAAGTCCCCCGCAAAGCTTCAGATACAATCAAGTTGTCCTAGTAAGTGCTACTTAACTCATCGACTGTTCTAGTCCACCAGGTGCCGAGGAGGTGATTTCCAGCATGTCACCTTTACCACATCTACACGTCACCATGGTGGTGTGACACTGGTGTCGTATTGGCCCAAGGCACACGTCAAGCCTTCTGCTTTACCGATCGTCACATATGAACCCTTGAATATTGCCCTCCGAGGAGCTAGAGCCTGGAAACAATAGATTCGACCCCACAAAACATCCATTTTCATGCGAAGCTTGGTCCTTCCATGTCATTCCCGCATATTGCGGCTTGGCACAACCTAAGCTATAAATGATTATGATCCACAGACCGTTCTCTCCCATAGCATTTGATCTCATTTCCCTTCAGGTTAGGTTATCAGGATTCGCCTCTTATGGGGACGGTACCATCCCGTCTGCAGGATTCTCGGTTCTTGTACCATCTACATACCCTCCTTCTCTTTACCAAGGCAGATATTCGGACCGCACTTATACTGCAGGTGTGTTACAAGTCGTCCCTTGCAGTTGCTATTTATGTAACCTCATCCTAAAGACTCTCTTCACCCTCACAGTCGCCTCTGTGTTCATCATCCTGTACACGTCCTCCACACAGTGATATGGATCTGGCTTCACTTGCTAACATGTAACGTTGCGAATCAGGTCAAAGCACCCAACAAGTCAACAAACCCTTTTGCCCACTCCCGTCTGGGAGAATCACCCAACCTCATGCCAAGATGCTACACTGGATCCTCGTCCCTCTCTGTCTGGCACTCTCTACAGCATATAGCTCCAAGTTTTTCTTCACTAGTATTGGACCCCAGGTTCTCACCGTATTGTACAGTGAACTTCACTGCGATGAGTGCTTTTTTTTTGAAGAATTTCCTGATTCCAGTCATGTACGGCTGCCTGGGCTTTGGTGGTGCTTTTCTGGCAGGTGTGTCTGGACTCTTTACCCCTCCTTGACTGGCATCTCATATAGCATGTCTAGGATGCGATCGCTCTCACGTCTACAAGACTGCCCAGCTAGCTGTTCAGTTGAGCACCGCTATCTTTGCTTCTATGCTGCACACACAAGATTTCAAAGATGTCTCTGGAGATCGTCTGATGGGCAGATGCACGCTCCCCATCATATATCCCTTGGGGTCCAGGTTATCCGTCGTGCTGGGAATTCCACTGTGGTCGATTTGTCTTAGCTGCGTGTGGCATCTCGACCTGCTCAGCACGACAGTCTTTGTGTTGTATTCTGGCTACACCGGGGTTCATTTCTGACTCTACCAGTCTGTCGACGATGACAAGCGGTCCTGCCAGTTTTATAGTGTGAGTCGTGTGTGGATATCGTGTTGGTGCGTACAGCATTGAATGACCTTGACTAGTTTTGGCTCAGCATGCATCATGTGCTTCTTGCATACTGGCATGTTTGCTTGGCGATGCGCAGCCTTTCACCACCTCCACAGTGTCTTTATCTGTAGTATTTTTTTTCCTGCCTTGTCATGGACCCTGTGACGCATTGGAATGCATGTCACACGATGCATACCCTTATTCATTCACTGTCATCCAACCATCTTGCATTGGGGTACATATTGGCCTGTATGATATCACAAAATTGGACTAGCCTCGTGGTCATGTAAACTCGATGCAATTCACTCAACTCAAGATGATGTTACTAACACAAGTACCTCAATCACAGTGATCAAGTCGATGTTTCAACATTCAACTATGAATGCTCTGCATGATGCCTAGTGCCCATGCACGATCACCGCGGCCAATGATCTTGTCTCCAGAGAATCCCCCAAGCAGCTCGTTTACCTGTGCAATCAACCTAGCGTCTTCATCGTGCATCTGATCAATCGACTCAGGCATATCGGAGATGGGAGAAAGCATCTGTAGCGCAATCTAGACAGGAAAATCTCCCCATCAAACAGCGATCAGAAGAGCAAATCCATTTCTAAAATATATACCATGACAGCATCTACGACCCTGTCGACCTTGTTGCCCCCCAAACGTCGCACATTCCTCGCCTACAACACAAGCACTGCCCCCTTCCACGATGCCCTTCCGAATGGCCTCCTTTTTGATACCAACGAGACCTCGGATGGAACCTTTGCGGGTGCCGAGAGGCTTTGGCATGCCTCTTGGTTCAGTACTTGATATGCCTTGGGTGATTCGAAGCTGTTGACAATCACTGACATGGACGTGGGCATCGAGCCTGAACTGTCCCCACCCAAAAGGGCGATCAGGAGGGTCTTCATGATGCCCGGTGAAAGTGAAGGATACATCGTTGAATGCTGTGTCAATAGTCAAGCGTCTGAGCAGCCGCGGTACGAAGGTGCGTCACGTGAGTTCGCAGTAAGTTGGAATGTAGGAGCATAGACAAGATGGCGGGCAGAATTTGGTGTAGCTCTGCACATGCGAGGACAGGTGAATAAGAGAAAGTCATGGATACACACATAGGGTTCAATGAACAAGGTTGGGTTCTTGAGGATTGCACCAATGATGTCAAGCAGTACTTCGAGCATCTTTCCATCTGCTTTGCCCTCTGTCCCTTCCCTGAGCGCGCTAATGACACCCTCTCCAACCATCATACCAGATATGGCAAGAGCGCTTGCAGACCAGCATCTGCATGAAGACTTGCAAGGGCAGCCATACGTTTGGCTGTATCTGATGGGGATGAGGAAGGAGGTAGAAGTGAAGAAGTGAGTTGGGTGTAGTACAGCTGAAGTTCTTTTGAAAGGACTTGTTTCACAAGTTGGTTTTGTTGATTTTGAGGTGTTGTCTGGGGTAGTTGTTTTCCTGGGGCAAGCATGGTAGCACCAGGTTGCGCCAGCTTCCCCTCGGTGCCTGCAGGGGTAGGCCCTTCTTTTGGAACAGCAGGTGGATTTTCTGGGACGAGAGGCTATACTCCCTCTACGGCAAGCCAGTGTGCAGTTCAGTTGACACCTCTCGGAATGGCGATCTTTTCCTCCCTCAACACCTTATCAAAGTCACTCTCTTCGTCCTCGACGAAATACACAGGACCAGCCAAGGCAAGATGTGGGAATGGAAGTGCGCATAGAAATGTGGAAGAAGCGTGTGGAGTGGCATATAGAGGTTCTATGTTCAGTGTTCGCAACGCAAGGTCGATGTCGGCGGTAGTGAGGACCGTTCCGCATGCGTGTCACATGTAGCGAGCAGCTTGCTGATACAAAAACCTCAGCAGTGCTGGCCAGGTCAAGTCAGCGCTGGATACGTACCTCGATGACTTGGTGTATTCTGTGCTCGATGTTGCTCGCGAGTGCAGGCGCGACCCCATCTGGGAGATTCATGGTGCCTAGCGATTCTGTGACATCCCATGCACCATCTCAATCGAAGTCTTGCTGAGATATGGATCGCGCACTTTGACCGAATCTGCTTTGTAGATGCCATAGTGTGTCTAGATTAGCTTGGGTTTCGGTCCTGGCTTGCTCATGATGGCAAGTGACATTTGTTCACCCAAATTACCTCTTTCCCTACTTACAGTTGCGACTCGGATCTGTAGCAATGCCGCATTTTACCAAGCAGGT
Organism: Tylopilus aff. callainus; assembly: GCA_038093995.1. Lineage (NCBI taxonomy): Eukaryota > Fungi > Basidiomycota > Agaricomycetes > Boletales > Boletaceae > Tylopilus > Tylopilus aff. callainus. The sequence continues at coordinate 46,649 of JBBPTI010000002.1, read as the reverse complement.
GCATGTATCGAAGCTCATGATTATTATGCAGGTGGGTATTCCATTTTTTTAGTGAGTCTAATCTACAGTCCTTCATGTAATCAAGTGGTACATCAGCAAATCCTCATGTACTTTATATAACTTTGACATAACTCTGAGGCACTTTATGCACTTTCAAAGTATGTCAAAGTATATATAAAGCTCATTGCACCGATCCCAAACCCCCTGACTGCCCCCGCCAAGCTGTACACCATGCTGCATACATGGGTGTGTTAAACAGCGTCTGGAACAACCCGTTGACCAACTGCCCGCCCTGCGTGTCACCCATGAGCATCACGAGCAGGACGAGGCAGTCTGACACGGTTATCTGCACCTGCTCCGACAGCATCTGAAGTGCCTCCACCAGCCGGTCCACAATCCCTGTGATGTGCGTGTCAAACGTGCCGAGATAATGCGCTGCACAGCCAAACAAAATGACAACCACCTCCTTGATCTGGTCACCCGTCTCATGGGCCGGACTCGGCCCTGCGAGGTGCATCTCAAATGCAGACAGAGGTCCACAAGCTGCAACACCCCATGGTGGTCGATGATGGCCTCATCAGCATGCACCATCTGCCATTGCATGTCAGGCGACCGGTCACCCAGTGCCTCGTCCTGGATGAGGAACCGAAAGAAGGGTGCGACCTGCATCTCGGGGAACAACGGCATGAGCCACTCACATGCCAAGGCGATTGCGACGCGCATTCCATGGATCCAAGCAATCCAGACTCTGCACGATAACTATGCCCTGCGTCCATCGTCAGTGCCATGCTCAGGGTGTGAACGGGGCGAGGCACGCATGTAGGCATCAAACTCGGGCACAAGCATCTTGGCCTGGTTGGTGCATCAGACAGGACCCGTGCGACAATGAAGTGGGGTTGCCTCACCTTGTCTTGGTACAACACTTGCAGCACACTGATTGTGTCATGGCCTTTTTGCGGATGATGCTTGACTGCCACCACAATCGTGGCTACCGAACTTGTCTGCATTTACGCATGATTGTGGCCTGACCCAACATGAGCGAGGGCAAGGAAACACACAAGGCGACGCACCCGACAAGGGCAGCATATCCCCAAGGAACCGAACCCCTCTGCCATGTCCAACCCATTGTCCTCCCATACATGGTTCACCAACAGCACATTCTGTGCATCTGCATCACGACATGCGACTTAGAGCTTGGGCGACCAGTCCAACTTGGTTGGATCAAATGGCTGTTGTCCACATCAGACAAGGACCACATGCCACACAGCATGACAGGCAACTCACCCAGAGCACCTGCAAGCATGCATTCTGCACGTGCATTTCCTGGAGCGTCTCCGTGATCAACACCCTGACATCATCCCATGTTGCATTGGCCTGGATTGCCTTGCTCAGATCGACGAGTGAGGACGCGTCCTTGGTCAGCCACGGTTGCATCCGCACCACGTGCAACATGTATTCGAGCATTGTGTGGCAGGGAAAGGCGATGTCAGAGACTAGAGGACATGAGCAGAGTGGCACAACACCAGAGGGAGGCATACATTCGCCCCGATGAAACTTGATCATGTCCAATATGAGCGCGACCTGCTCCAGCACCTCTTCCTCCTCCCTGCCTGTGTCCCTGTCAATGCTGACCCCACCTGTGTGCGCGATGCGCCCAAGCAAGAAAAAAGGCAAATGAAAATGTCGCTGTGTCAAACAGTGCTTGCTCCGAGAGTGCCCAGGGCCTGTAAAGCACACAAAGCACCAGCCCGCCCATCAACAAAAAAGACCATCACACAAGCATCAAAGGACATGCACAACCCCACGCTTCCATCACCTGCGCAAGCCCCCAAGCTGCTCTGACACTGTATGAGGCTCACCAAACGTCTCGAATGGGCCCTCATCCCCTTGTTCCCCGACCAGCTGAGCACATCCTGGATGCATTGCCCCCTCGAGCAGCTGTGTAACGATGGGGTGCATGTAGGTCATGACACTTGGTTCACCGCTCCAGACAATGCTCCGGGCGAACGCCACACCACAGATGAGATACACTCAGAGGGTGCCCGTGCACAATGGCCTCCGCCGCGAGCTGTGCCTGTATGAGGGCATGGGCCTCCTTGGACAGCCCACCTGCCTTGGTCTTTTTGTGTGCAAGGCTCTGGCGCAACTCAGCTAACTGCGTCATGCCTGCATCCTTGCCCTTGGTCGGTCCCACATCTGGCTTGGGCATCGCAAGCACTAGCAGGCGCATGGATGTGAGCCAGCGTCCACAGAAACACGGCCATCACCTCACCATCGATGCCTTGAGGACATGGTTCATCGCCAGATTGATGTGCCCGCTCAGGACCACGAGTGGGTCCATCCCTGCCCTCTGACACAGTTTGATCCACAGCGTGTATGATGAGCTGCCTGTGCATGACGTTTATCTCTGCCGCAAGAGGGGGACATACACGCTGCAGGATGGTGCACCAACACCTCCTGCACCATCTTGTCTAGCCCTTGTCCACAACTCACACGGGCAAGCAAGACCGCAGCATACCGTCCCAACTTGTCCACCGCTGGCTTCTCTTGCTCCTCACTGAGTGAAGAAGAAGGCACTTTGCCTGACACTATGGGTTTGGTCAGAGAAGCTGTCAGCGCATCGTGAAGCACATTGTTCAGAAGCTGCGGTCGTGTCACTGCTGCTTGCATGAGCACCCTGGTCATCGCCCTGCATATATCCGAAAATGTGGTGTGTACAGCAAGATGCATGAACACGGCACCCAATGCCACCCTGGGATGCATTCAGATACAGATGGAGACAGGTGCCTGACTCACATACCTCAGGTGTGGGTGCTTGAACAGCTCTGACACAAGTGTGGGTACTCGTCGCTTCCTTCTCTGGGCTTGCCACCAGAGATGCCTTTACCTGTGCTTAACAGCCCATCTCCAAATGGTTTGCAAGCCGAGATCTCTTTCTTCCATGCAAGCTTGATTGATGAAGACGAGCATCATGCTGATGTTGAGACTGGAATGCTGTCAGAGGACGACACCAAGAAACCATTCGACTTCACTGGGGAATTGCAGAGACTCAATGAATCTGGTGCATCCAACCGTCACAGCTTCATCGAGCAGTTCGAGAACGCTTTCTGCACTCCCGCCAGCGTTGACCTCCACTATGACTTTGGAAACCTACCCCCTGTCCCTAAACTTCCTACATTGCAGGACAAATTGTCCCAAGCAGGTGAAAACTCGTTCAACCTTCCTATCAACTATGAATTTTGCAAACTGTTGCCAAGAGGCTTCTCCGTCGATGTCAATGCAGAACCGTCTTTGCTCCCCAGATCTGATAGCTTTGTGACAACTGTATCAGGTGAGGGGCTACTCAACATCATGGCACCCCACATATTATAAAGTGCCATGTCTATCCCCTCTCAGCCATCTGATGGGGAGCTCAAGTTTGGTGGAAAGCATCCATTGACAGGTAAGAAGGAAGTTTCGCCACTTATGTTGTTGGATATCATTCCGCCTCCTGAGATTGTGAGATCCCTCTCCATAGTGTTATTTTCTAGTGACGAGAGCTTATTGATGAAGTCAATTCTTGTGCACGCCATCCAAATTCCTTCCTTGTCACTGGTCACCAATGCAACCCATCTGGTCTGAGTTTTGCAGGATTCGACTCATTCACAGAAATACGATGAGGCTTTGAATTCAATGACAGCCCTCCTGGATTCTATCCTCCGCCTGCCATAACATCTAATGGACTGCACCAGAAACATGAGTCGGTCTGCAGCATCACTTCGGTTTCGTCCTATGGTAAAGTTCTCCACAGAGATTCCCCAGATCTCTTCAACTATGGATCGATTGTACCTCTGCTGAGTTTGCGGGAGAGACCCTCGTCAGACGATTTCTCATTCACCATGTCGACCGCGGTTGATGACACTTTTTCTTTTATTCATCGACAACCACTTCGTCGCAGAGTTGACAGTGATGCCTCGAGCTTTTACTTCCACCCATCACCTGGCCACCCTTACAACCGCAGTTACCAATGAATCAACTCTGGCGTGTCCATCGGTCCTCCCATTAGCCTTTTCACCCGCAACTCCACCTACCACCATCGTGGTGACTCGAATACGAGCATGAGCAATATTGCACACTCGTACGCCAATTGTAAACACTTTCCTTGGGTTCGGTATCGATCGAAATTTCTGTCGAATCTGCAATCAGCGATTTCTCAGGAATGAACCTCAGACGACCTGGTCTTGGAGACAAGATGCTTGAATCTGCTCAGGAGCGCATTTCACCATTGGCTTCTATTTCTGCCTCACCTCTTCCTAGTCTTGCCAGCAATGAGCGCAGAGAACAGATCCGTTCAGAGGAGTACGACAAGCGAGCATGGTACGACTCGGTTATGGACAGTCAGTATGAATCTCAGAAGACTGACTCGCTCTTTGAGAAGACTGGCCATTGGAACTCTGTCTGCTCATCGGACTCGACATTCTTTGAAGAAAAGGAAGATGGTGCCATGATTAGTGTAGGGTTTCGCTTTTCCTTTGATGTTCTCAGCTGATGCATGACCGGGTGGTTATGTGCGCTGCCGTTCTGCGATGTCTATGATCGGCGGGTCACCGTGCATACAAGTAGAGCGACGTAAGTCCTTGCTAACCCTCCAGAAGCGGTCTTCAGCTGTATCAAGAATACACAACCAGAAAAGGGTCATGAGCTCCCTGAGGTCCTGCACATTATTGAGACGAAACTGTCAATTGCTTCTACAGCCAGCTTGTTCAAGTTTGGTGACGAACTTATGATTTGTGCAAGGCACAGTCATCTCGAGCGGCAGAGTCTTGAAAACACCACATTCATGGGAGATGGCGAGGATTTCTCCAGACTACGTACATGCCACCAGTGCCCGCGAGGCTTAGTGCTCATCCTATCTGGTCCGAATGCCCGTCTTTACTCGGCCTGACCGCGCTAACCACTCCAGGTCAAGCACCTGCACATCTAGTTCTGGGGTGGAAACTCCCTCCCTCTCTATTTTGTATGGTTACTCCTCATTCTCGGAAGGATCATTGTCCAGCATCGATCTATCACAACCAAACACCTTGCTTTCAAACGCCACGCATCCGCCATCCAACGCTGCCCTGGAACTTGCCCGGACTCAAACACGTAGTCATGGACACCGTCGGGGTATATCCCAAGCTCACGCATCAAGAACCTCCATTTACGAAACAATCAAGGAAGAACTCACCTCACCCCTGTCGTCTATGAGTTCCCCTGAACACCCCATCCCAGGCTCCGCTTCTAAAGCCGCAACGAAAACAATGGATCCACCTCCAGTGTTTGTTGTAGATCCCAAAACATCTTCTGTAGATTCGTTCTCATTGTGGGATGACGAGTAAGGGATCACTGCACTTTGGAGATATTACACTTTCCGGGACAAAGCAGAGGATGCTGTCACAGAGAGTAAACGTACATGGTTAGACACGCCATTTTCGCTTTTCGCGGTGCAGTGTGAGTGGTACTAGCACATATGGTTGCTGGCTGTTAATAACTTTGCTAGCATTTGACCCTCTGTGCCATCCATTGGGAATGGAGACGATGCTCGAGCAATCACTGCAAAACTATGGTCCACTTCCATCTGACCTTTGTCCCTGCCGCCCAAGATCGTGGGTCAATAGTCGACCCTTGCCATACCCTCGAACAGTCAAGACATCGTTCACGTTGTCGCCTAGTACAGAGCATCTACAAGAGACAGTCCTCACATCTATCGACAGTGCCTTGCCTCGCCAGTCTTCACCTCCTAATGCATTACAACAAATCACCATCAATCCAAATGTGTGATCGATTGTGTCCGCAGAGTCAAAAGAGCGCGTCATTTCTCCAAACAAACCCGAGCGTGTCTTCGGACTCGTGCCCTGCTCCTGTGTCGGATCAGCAACAAGGCGTGCAGCACCTGGATGGTCAAAAAAGAGCACGGGCCGGAGTGCCATTGAGAACAAGGAGAATCATATGAACACCAGTAATGTTAGCATTGGAGCCCCGACCACAGTGGGTGTCTCTCAAGGAACAATCTTGGTGTAATCATTGTCTTTTCCCCTCTTTTGGCGGTGGTATGAACTAAAAGTATATTAAATTGGCACAGGCCTGCGGGTAGTTTACGACTGAATCGACCAAGGCCAAGAGGACGTCCGACGCCGGCGTTGGCAAGGCCCATCCGTGCATAAATGAACATGATGACATCTTTCCGATGCACCCTGTCATGTCGCCATCTTTCCCACTATTCTCTTGGCATCCATGTACCTATGCCCATTGATCCTTTCTTCCCTATACTGTATCTCTTTTTAGGTCAAGTGGTAAACGAGATGATGTTCAACTCTAGTGCTGCCATCTTTGCCTATTGCATCGTGGGATCACCTGTGCATCACCTAGGGCCCATTTACAAGATCTGTGGCCCATTTGATTTGCTGGATAAGGCCTTGACACGACTGTATGAACAGGTAAGCAATTTTGCTCGCTTGGACCTGACTGACATTTCTAGCCTCTGTCTTCAATTGTCCTCAATGGCGCAGTGGATCTGGGTCATGGATGGGCTGTCTATGGTTGGTGGTGGGTGGTATGGATGCCTCAGGTACATCTGTCGTCATGTTGCGCCAGTACCGCTGGTCCTGACCTGGTCCAACTAGCAGCCATGTTCCGACTCGTTTTGAGTCATAGCGTGCACTGCTCATTGCATCATTGTTACCACCTTGCGTCCCATTCGTTAGGTTGCCATTACCAGTGGTTTGGTGCCCCTGATCAGCCTTGTCTCTCCATCCACCTCAATCGCTCTGGTGGCCTAGTGGCCCTCTATCTGGACCTGGCATGTCCGTTCTGTCGATCCCATTGTCCATATCACCTCTAGGGCGTCCTTTGTACCTGTGTTGGTTGTTAGGTATGGCTGTTTTGCTGCCTGGCCCCTCCAGCTCGTTTCGAGTGAGTCTTCTTCGACTGTTCATGTTGAGCGTTCACGCTTGTGTACTGATATATCTGGTGGCTTATTTTGCCATCCTGCAGCGTCGTCGTCGCTGGTGACTCGTAGCTCATACCTTGGCTGACCTATTCTCTCCCCCTTGGGCTCGATTCTTGGGGACTTTCTCAATCGGCGGCATAGGTGAGTTGTTTGACTTGTTATTGACACATTCTGGGCTCTGACTTGTCCCGTTGTCAACTAGCATGCTCCGTGCACTTTCTTCTGTGCTATCAGAGACACTATGTGCTGTGCTGTTGTTGCCACCTTGTACACCTTCATTGCCACCTCCCTGGACCTCAATATGGCCCTTGACATTGCCCACTGCATCTGCGCCCCCACACATGCTGCTTTCGCTTCATTCAGGTATGGTCTCTTGTGTCCATGCCCTTGGGTATACCTGTCATGGGTCTTGACCCAGGTACCCATTGGTGGTACCCGTGAACCTAAGTACCCACAGGTTGGTGGGTACAGGTTTTGCACGGGTCAGGTACGGGTCAGCACTGAAGTACCCACAGGTTTATCCATGCAGATCACTAGGTGTTGCGGTTGTTGCAGGCAGGGTCATTCAGTGCCATGTGGACCGGCATGGTACGCACACGATGTCATCATTTGTGGTGCGCCATGTCATGCATGTTGCGTCGGTCAATGGCCCATTGACAAAGCCCCAGCTTGGGCCCTGAGCCCCGGCTTAGGGCCAGGCCAGGCCGTGATTGAGGGCTTGAGGGGGCTCAGGGCCCAGCTCATGATTTCTCCAGGCCGGAGCCCCCAAAAGCCAGGCTGTAGCCAGGGCTTTCAGGCCAAGCCAGGCCGGCACATCACTACTTGCAGGGACTAACGGAGGCAGAGGTGAATTTGCGAAATGCGAAGGATTTGCAATTAGACATGTTGTGGCTAGTAGAGCCACAATGTTAGATCTTCGGACAAGCAGAGCGAGGAGCTCCCACGCTTCCCTTGTCCGCTCATGCAGTCTTCGTCAGTTGCCTCAGCTCACTCTCGAGCTTCGTTGCACCCACCACACCATGCCCTGATGCACCCACTTTGTGGGCACTTCCCCAAACCATTGGGTCCAGTTCAGCCCCTGTCGGACAGCGTTGGGAGAGCTCAGATCCACCCGCCCTCGCAGCTCCCTCGCTTACCACAGGCGCTTGCTGGGCCAAAGTGCTGCGTGCTTGCCCATCCTCTCCCGCATCCTAGGCAACCAACACAGCTAGATGTATATTTCACCCGTAGTAGCAATATACATCAGATCGTCCAGTGTAACTTTGAAGTCCAGCGTAGTACAAAGATGCTTAATAGGCAAAATTTGAAGGGCCACTCCCGAGTTACGGCCTAAATGCAACAGAGCTAATGGCAAAACCTCAACATGGCATTTTTCTTTTGGTCATAGCATGTCTAAACGTTGCATAGGCCCTGCATCAACCAATAGGGAGGCCTGCTCCCTTACAAGATGGAACCGAACATTTGACCACTTTACTGATGCCCCTGCCATAATGTCCCTGCTGCTCGCAGTCAATCATGCGGTCTCCATGCAGGATTCGATGTGACTGTGCTGTATCAGGGGTGTGATGAGGCACAAGATGTGACTATCAACTATGAAGTGTGATAGAGAGCTATATTGTATGTGTGATGTAGGTGTGACAGGCATACACATACATCCTCATGTCTACTACTCCCCCCCTTGTATTCACTGAGCCTCAAGAGGTGTCTGAAAGTATGAAACTTGTTTTGCATTTTGTTTCAAGTTTTATAGTTCCAATTATCTAGTGTCCAACCATGACTCCGGAGTTTCTGGAGAATCCATGGACACTTAGCATCAAGCATGCCCAACAAGAAATTGGTATGCCCTACACAATCTCACTTTTTCACTGATCACCACCCTTTGGATTAGCACAATTTACACCTGAAAAAAAAATATTTCAAGATGCAAGCCATGGATGACAACATGCAAGACTTATGATCCACAATGAAGAGCATATGCAAAGATGTGACAACAGCCAAGGCCGAGGTTGGAACAATTGGAAAAGAGATTGGACAGGGATTTCTTGAAATGCAATCTGAGATTAGAGCTGTAAGTGCTGAAGTTGGTGGAATGTCAGTCAAGCTTGGTGAGGTGGATCAACATCTAAAAACATTGAAGGGGTCGCAAGAAGGCTTTTTCCACCAGGTGAATAATTGCCTATAAACTTTGAAGCAATCACAGAGAGGCTTTCTTGAGCAGTTGAGGGGAGCCATTTCACACTTTACTGGGAGTGGTACTGGTAGAACTACTGGCCAGTTGACTGTATGATTCACACTCCAAGTCCATTATGAAAGCAATGTGATTCAGTAGTGACAAGTACATCATGATGAAAATCAAGTTCTTGCTGCACTGCAGCAACCTCCATCCCAGCAAATCAGCCTGAATGATTGCTATCTGCCCATTAGGTTGTCTGCTTTGATCCATGCACTTGGTTTTAGCAAACACTGGTAGAGTGCAGCAAAGTGCTGAAATTACCAAGCTGCTGAGGAGACCCAGGCTTGATTTTGGATGCACAGATATTTCTGGATACATGAGAGTGCCTGTAGAACTTTCCAAATCACCATCGCCTTGCACACAGTAGGATAATTCCTTGGGTTTAGACAGCGACAAGACATACCATACACAAGAAACACGCTCATGAACCTAGACATCACCAGATATGCCCTGCATGACGCCACTGGCAACCTTGAAATGGATGCAAATATATGGAAAAACCCCAACATACAATGTCCAACTTATCAGTAAATTCACAAGTTGCTTTTTGGGGCTTTCGCGGCTTTTCTTACCTCATCGCTGACAATACCGTTGATCTCAGTGCTAGTGTTGTGCCAGCCTGGTTTGGTCTGAAAGCCTTGGCTTGGGCCCAGCCTGGGGGAACTGAAGGCCTTCGAAGTTGCAAGCCAGGCCCTAAGCCCTCAGAGACCCTGAATGGTGGCCCGGCCTGGCCCAAAAGCCAGGGCCCCCCAATATATTCTGTGGTTGCCCTATTGGCATCTCAAGGTATCCATCCAAATGACTCCTATTATCAATTCCACATGGAAAGCTGGACAACTGCACTAACTTGAGCCACATCAGCACATCAACTTAGGTCAGCAGTGCATCAACATTGGCTCTAAGTTTAGTGATATGAGTTGAGAGGACTCCAGACACACCTAACTGAGGATCAGAATTGTGACTTTGGCTGATGTGGCTGAGCTTTTGGCTGTGTTTGAGTGTAACATTGGCCACATGACCAGAGATTTGCTCTAGATTCTAGATCTATACATACTCTGGGACATCCAACTTTAGCTAGAGATCAGCATGGGTAGACCCACAGGTACTTCAGCACTGACCCATACCCGACCTGTGCAAAACTCGCACCCGCCAACCTGCAGGTACTTAGGTCCATGGGTACCACTACTGGGTAGAGGCATTTTGGTGATGGCAGGCAGCATGTACGAGCGCGAGCGAACACTATCTGGATGCTGTTTAGTGCGTAGGGCTGTATCGAAACGCAGTGGCATCATTCTGCATACAAGAACACGTTATGCACGGCACCATGATTGTACTTACTACATCACACACTAGTGCCTCACTAGCACCCTGGCTTGAGACTGTCTATGTTCTCTTGTTCATTTTTTACAAACGCATGCTTATGAGCTTTGTGGGGTTTGAGATGGCCATGGGGAATCAGTTCATAGACTTAATGATCCTGTCAGTGGGTACATCCCAGTACTAGTTTAGATATAGCGCACTCGGTCTGTTGAACTGAATTAGCTGACAGTCCTGATATAACTGCGGTTGTGACATTGCGCTCTATGCTACTCGCTCCTAGCCACTTCTTCAGTTGATGTTAATGAGCTCTGCGTCATCCACCCCCCCTTCCCCTGTGGAACTCAAGAACTTGGGTGTTCTCTTCATCGGACCCGTGGCCGCAACTGTCCTCTATGGCCTTACCTTCTTTCGTATGTTCTTGTGCATCACTTCTTCTTTTTCCGAGTAGTTGAAAATGATCTGTCCCCACAGAAACATACATCTACTACTCGCGATACCCAAGAGACTCCCTCTGGTTAAGATACCTCGTATATGATTCATTTTCTTTCACTTTCCATCTTGCTCAATTGGTCTCTTCAGGTTGCGACGTTGTGGTGAGTCGCATTTCCGGTCGTCCCATCCCCTGCTCCTCAGATATTCCAGCACACTGGATACTGCCACATCGGCTCTAGGTGGGTCCTCTAATATGCCCTCCACTCACTCTCTCACTTCAGTCACCCAGTCTCGGAAGTGTACACCCCTCTCGCTCTGCACTAACCTTTTCTCATACAGGTTTTAGACTGCACTATTATTTGATTATCATGTTTGATGTCAACATGGAAGTCTTATACGCAACAACGTGGGTGTTCAGCCCCTTTACATCCTGTGTAGTTTGCTCAGTCATTCCTCCAGCACTTTTTGTGTGAGTATCGAGTATTGTCAAACCAATATTGTCCAATCTCTCTCAACTCAAAGGTGCAATACATGTTATCAGTGAGTAATCCATTACTTTAATTAAAGCCAACTGTCGACGTGTCTCGCTCATTTGTTAAGGTCCTTCTCACATTTACTTCAGAAGTGTGAGAAAACCACTTCACTTGCTTGGCCTAGACTCAAATCAATGAATTACAGCTTCTTTGTGCATTGTGTTTTCCAGGGTGCATCTGCTGAGCAAATAGCTTTTTTTGTTGCAAATTTGGATTAAATGTCGACTCATCTCATTGTAGTCACCAGAGGATCAAGATTGTTGACGTTGGTACTAGTATGCTTTATGTCACTTCTTGTCCATCAATCTTCTGACTGGTACAAAAGAGTTTTATGTTATCTATCACGCTGGGTAAGTCATCCTTTTCATCTGCTCTCAACTCTACTTGACACGAAAGGGTCATTGAAAGCCTTTGGATTGAGTGAGTCTTTGAAATGATACCTGCATCACATGCTGATTCATTTATCTACTTAGCCGCCTCCATACAATTGTTGGTGATAAATCAATATCTACTTTGTGTACATTATTGATAGTATGTGATGTTAAAAGGATTGCGCAACAAAGACTATCACCATTTGGTTCCCCACATATGGAGGTGCGTGTGTTCTCCCTTTGGGTTTTGACAAGCCTGGAGCAACTCATCATTCTACTTGCATAGGCATCCCAGGTCACTGCTGTAATAAGTCTAGTCATGAGTGTGATAGCAGACATAATAGTATTTGCAACAATGTGTTACTCGCTATGTCGAATGCACTATTCACAGATGGTGATGTGAGTTTTCAAACCAGAGTTATCACTCTTGTTGAATGGCTCATTTTGTATTTGTCTTGCAGACCTGAAGGGTTTCTGGCAACTGCCGTTACAGTATTTGTCCATCGAGGGTTAGCATTTACGTGCATATCATTGTGAGCTTGGCATGGAGATACTTATGGAAAAACCCAGTGTGATTCAAATCGCATACCTTTGTGTTGTGGGTACCAGTCTTGCTCTCAGCTGACCAAGTTCTCACTACTTTTTAGTTCATATCCACTCCATCAAGGCCGTTTTGGATACCATTCCAAATGGTCGCATGCAAGCATAAGTGAAGGTTGTCCCATTTAAATCATGGAACTGAGGACTCTGCTAGTGTATGTCAATACCTTGCTTGGATAGTGTGTTCTCGCTGGCTTTTTATCCATCCAAACACTGACATGGAATCATACAGTCTGAACTCATGTGATGTCAGGCACAGCCAGGGTTTCAATGAGGAAGATCACCTTGCTGATCGTAAATCTCCGGCCAATGGGCAATCGCACGCCCCAATCAGACTGAATGTTATCGATACCAATGCTGTGTGTCACTTTATCTCTCAGAGACGTTTCACGCCTGCTAAGCAATGTATGTCTTAGACGACTCGAACTGTCCACTATGCTACCTGCCACACGGACACTGAGTGTGATGGCACAGAACTAGAGTCTGGGAAGACATATGGTGATGAGCAGGGGGTATGCTTCTCCTTTATGTTTTGGCTGTCACACAGAACATTTACACCCAGGTGTCCACTGGCACGGGATCAACGCAGTCATAGGTCAGTCCCAGACAACCCTTGCTCTGTCGTTACACATGCCTATCTGACTGTTATCGTCCCTATTTACCCTTACAGACGGATCATGATGCCGACAAGGCAAGTATTGCCAGTGCCCGTTGACTGATCGCGTTGGCCATATGTTCCATTCGGCAGTTGCTATCAACAGTGCGCATTCCCAGATCTGATCCGAGATCATTCAACCAATGTGGCTGGAGAGCCATCTTTCCTTGGTCGTTGTCACATTTTGTACACTTGCTAGTACGTTGCACGCTATCCATGGCTCTTGTTTCACCTTTGCCTTGTAATTTCTCGAGACTGTTGTCTCTGGTTGTCCTCATGGAAAACAGAAAGGCATTTGATCTGGTAGTGAGTATTGCAAAGAGGAAATAGGGTTCGATGTTGTACTAGTCCTGGGGGCATGCCATGGCTCAGGGAGCCGCTACATGCCACTGGATACCACATAAGTGCTGGAACTATTGACTCAGAGCCCAGCATCATCCGATGACCACTTCTATAGAGGATCGCCATCGCCACTGCAATTCTCCAACATTTTCCTGGTTGACCCGTATGCGTTTGACCATGGCCTGGATCGTAAGCCACCCCAGAAATCCCACATCATCCGATGGTCATTATACATGAGCATCATCAGCCATACACATGTGAATGCCAGTACTTTCCGAACCTTAGAGCATAACACACGGACACTAGTATATATATGGGGTAAGATACAACGGGACATGGAATGGATGAAATGGTATACAGATATCTAAGTGTCCAAGTATGTTCCCGGATTCTGGTATGATGCAAAAGTAAATGACCCTTCCCTCCATCTATGCAAGGCCATTCTCTGCCTTGAACCACTGAATTGGAACGTATTATTAGTGTGACACATCACACACATACACAAGGAGCGCACCTGGACCATCCGCTGCACACCTTCCTCCAGTCCCACCTCGGGTTCGTACCCAAGCACCTGTCGTGCTTCTCAATGTTGTGGTAATGTGTTGCACAACTATACCCCGCGCGATACCACGTGAAACCAGCCTCCTTGCCAATCAACGCAGCCCATGTCTCCTCCAGATACCCCAACATCATCCCAAATATCCTCGGAATCACCTGAGGTGATCTTTGTGCCCTCTTCTTCCCCTCCTCAGTTGGCGTATTGAGTGCGAACCATATGACGCACATAAAGTCCCAAAAGTACACAGGTTCCCCATAGGTGATGAAAAAGGCTTGACCAGCAACTTGAAGCGGGTTAGTCGGGAAGACATCCATAGCGTTGTCCGAGAATTGGTCGAAGTGGCTCTGAATGATAGTATGATTCAGTTGGATAGGGTCAAAAGGTGTGCTGAATGTGGCTTCAATATCAGCAGCATTGGGAGGTGGGGTGATATATGGTCCAAGCAGCCGGACCTCACTAGTTGGGACACATTGGAAGCCAACTGTGGTGGAGATAGGTGGGAGTGCTTTCTGGAGGAAAGTCCGAAGAGCCGAATCCATGAGGGTGGTGTCTGATTTGGTCAAAGCGCTGTCAGAGGGCATTGGGTTGACAAGTTTGTCTGCTGCAAGGACGTGTGCTTGGGCGATATTGCCAACATAAGTGTAGTCAAAAAGGTTGTTGTTGTCCCCGACTTGGAAGTGCGTCTGGCCACGTTGGTAGACTTAGTAAAGGCCCACCATCACCTGGCGGTCTCCAAGACTGGAAACAATTGGTTGAATGTTTGGATACGACGGAAAAACGAGGCAGGTCTACTTGCCTGAAAATGCCTGCAGGTTGCAGTGCAACAGTCAAAAGGCCACCCTTGCCGTTGGCCTTGAGGACGAGTGCTTCGCCTTTGGCTTTAGAGTCATTGTAGGCATTGAATGGTTTTTCTGGATAGAGTGCATGCTCGTCAACGTTGATTACATCTTTTCCATCAAACACAACACCTGCTGAGCCCGTGTGAACCAATTTTCGGACGCCAGCCATGATGGCAGCATTTATCACTGCCTGAGTGCCGTCAATGTTGACTTTGTAGTATATGGAGGGGTCTTTGGTGCTGTGCTGAGGTGAGGCAGTATGTATGATGCAGGTCGTGCCAGACTGTACAGGAGGTCAGTCATTCAAACCCAGTATAGCGCAAGTAGAAGCTTACATGACGCCTTTTACAAGGTTTAAAATAGGTGAAAATGCCTTCCAAAATGTGATACTAGGTTTGAAATATAGATCACCATTTGCGATGTGGCAAGATATAAATTTTCACCAATTGAGAATACATGGGTGAAAACCTAAAGTAAGGGTGAATATACTGGAACTGTCATAATATCAGAATAAACAATAAGTATCCTTGTCACCCAAACTTTTGCACAAATTTCGAATGATCACATTGTTGTTTAAACTTCAAATTTCGCCAAAAGCTATGCTACAGTTCAAATTTCTCATTCAGGCAACCAAATAAAATGAATATTATTCATGAAGCTTGTACACACAACAAAATGTATGGCCAGATCTTAAGTATAAACCATAGACAAAACTAAGCGGCTGAACTGCAACTGCTTATCGCCATAGATAAGGTAGATGAGCGGGTGGTATATAGGGCAGCACAAGTCTGGGATAGTACATCAGGACAGTACATTACATGAAGGGCATATATTCAATCCTGCACAATTGTTGAGTTATATGTGAAGCTAGAGCTTGAAATGACCTCAGGCACAAAGGCAAGGAGGCGTCGAGTGAAACGAGCAAGACGATGTCCCAGGTGCTAGGCACAAGGGGACTAGTAGCGAAGTGAAGCGAAACGGAAAGGTGGATCAAACTCCTTATAAGCGGGTGCCTTGTGAGGGAAGACCCAAGAAGAATTGACTGGGGCTCCGATAATTTACAGGTGGTCTTATATACTACTACAGACGGGATTCAAGCGGAGCCTAAACTAGCTAAGGGCAGGCATGGTTACTAAATAAGGAAGTGCAAGACGAAACTTAGCCTGGTCCGTGCGAGGGAGGCGATGCTGCGGGCTAAACGCTACTGGAGTGGGAAAGGGTGGTGAGCGATGGTGCCATCGCGAGGTTAATGCCATTGGAGTGGGAATGGATGGCATACTATGGCGTGCGATGCACGAGTATTGCTATAGGCGTGAGACCAGGTGGCGACATCAGGCGCCATTGCAACTGCAGATTGCCTAAGTGCTGCGGTGCGGCATCAGTAGCTGGGTAAGCGGGTCTTTACTCTACCGTGGTCCAGTGCCCAGATGCTGCGGCTACTGTGCTTACCAGTGTGGGAACAAGGCTCGGGCAACACCGAGTCGTGGCGCTGTGGCGTGGGTCAAAGTGGCTAAAGAAGGGAATGTAGGAATGAAGGGAACGTAGCGTAGCCGTGAGCGTAACAGAGCTGAGACACATGGAAACTCACCCTGCATAACGAGAGAATAACCACAGTATCGGGTGAGAGCACCCACCTTGCATAATGACTAGACACCCAAGGGTATTTCACAATTTCCAATGTCTCTTCAAGAATAGAAGAGTAAACTCTGGCTGGAAAGTGTGGGTATGCAGAAAATGCCTCAGTCGCCTTTGATTTTTCATCTAATGGCTTTTGCCATTGAACAGCAAATACAAACAAGCCACCCTCTTGGTAGATGTACTTAATGCTCCCAGGGACTGGTGATGATGAGCAGTCACTACAAGGATAAAAGAAAATCAATGAGTTGCCAAAGTGTGTGGATGACTGACTGTAGCAGACACCACTAGCATGCTTGACGTTGGCATGCAAAATGCCAGTGCGTTGCCCAGTTAGCCTCTGAAGATCATCAGGCAGTGTGCTGACATCAGGATTGTCCCCAGGATTGGAGTTTATAATTCCATCTGAAACGACCTCGGGCACAAAGGCAAGGAGGCGTCGAGTGGAATGAACAGGGTGATGTCCCGGGTGCCAAGCACAAGGGGACAAGTAGAGAAGAGAAGCGAGACGGAAAGTGGATCAAACTCCTTATAAGCGGGTGCCTTGTGAGGAAAGACCCAAGAAGAATTGATTGGGGCTCTGATAATTTACAGGTGGGTTTATATACTACTACAAATGAGGTTCAAGCGGAGCCTAAAGTAAGTGAGGGCAGGCTGAGATACTAAAGATGGAAATGCGAGATGGAAACTGGCCTGGTCTGTGCGAGTGGGGCGATGCTGTGGGCTAAACGCTACTGGAGTGGGAAAGGGTGGCGAGCGATGGTGCCATCATAAGGTTAATGCCATTGGAGTGGGAATGGATGGCGTACTATGGCGTGCGATGCGCAGGTATCGCTATTGGTGTGAGAGCGGATGGCGACACAAGGCGCCATTGCGACTGTGGATTGCCTAAGTGCTGTGGTGTGGCATCAGTAGCTGGGTAAGCGGGTCTTTACTCTACCGTGGTCCAGTGCCCGGATGCTGCGGCTACTGTGCTTACTGGTGTGGAAACAAGACTCGGGCAACACTGAGTCGCGGTGCTGTGGTGTGGGTCAAAGTGGCTAAAGAAGGCAATGTAGGAAAAGAATGGAATGTAGCATAGCCGTGAGCATAACACCATCAGCATCGACTTTCTTATTGGCATCCAGAGATCTATATGCACAGTCAAGTAAGACCTTACACTCACAAATGGCACTTGGGCAGTCAGGGCAAGAAATCCAAGCACAGAGCTTAGCACCTTTGAGGTAGGAATGTAGCATGGTCATTTCAAGTTCTCCTACAGCAATTAGACATTCGAAGGGAAATGTCCACCAGGAATGGACAGGTCCAAAAAGGATGAGGTAATCAAATATATGGAAGGACGCATGGTGGTTTGGGTGAAGGGAAGATGCTGAATAGAGGGATTTAAGATTCCCAACATAGCTTGTGATACATAAATGATATGCAATGGCATGCTCAAGAGTCATCGTCCATGCACAGGCTAGGTAAACTGCCGAAACAAGGGACATTGTGTGAGTGAGTGCTGCAAAGCTATCTGAGTTGGGATTGCAAGTTCTCCAAACACTGATGAGACCAATGGGAATGTAGACCATGATGAGTGACTGCCACTCATCTGCTTTAACACTTCCTGCCAATGCATCACCAAAGTTATGAGGAGGAGATTCAAGCCATGAAGGTTTCGAAATGTCCCGTATGACTTTGTGGATTCTTTCCAAGACTTTTGCCATGTGATGTTGATGTTGGTGGGGTGCAAAGGACACGGAGAGGGGCATTTGGCGTTGCTAGACACATTGATCTTACTGTTATCTTCAGAAGTACATCCACTTACCCAGTCAATGAGGGCCTTCACATAGTCCAATTTACATATTTGTGACTTCATAGGTAGTGTGCAGTCCAATGTCTGACAGACATACTGCAACAAGCATAAATTCTTGTGAGAAATATTTGCTTGGAGCTTGTCCATGAACTGCTCAATATTTTCTGCATGATGCAGCATAGGAATTTGCATAGTGAGAAGCTTATGAATAGCAGTGACCTGCATCACACCAGCAAATCACTGACTTATACTATGACTATACTACAGGTCTGTACAGGTTCACTACAGCAAAATGCCATCTGTACAGGCCTGTACAGACCTGTAGTATACTTACAGTATAAGTCAGTGATTTGCTGATGTTGATTGGTGAAACTTTAAGTCCTGCAGCATCATAAACAGTGATCTATATTTCAAGCATAGTCTTACATTTTGAAGGACATTCTCACCCATCTTAAACCCTGTAAAAGGCATCATGTTACTTTGTGAATGGCATCGAACACATTCTGCTCGTTGGTGATGTCTCCTGAATAAAACAAGATGTTGTGGTGTCTCTAGACAATGTCAAAGACGGAGATGACATTGCCACAAGTGAGAAGCTTTTCAACAATGTGTCTACCAATGAAGCCACTCCCGCCAATAACCAAGTAGACATCTTTGGGTGGGGTTGACATTTTTGTGGGATAACCTGTCGTGCCATTCTCATTTTACCTTTTCTGGGCCACATGGATGGGCAGATGGATATATTTGTATAATTGACCCCTGTCTCCTCGAGGTCTTGTTACCAAGCTGAACAGAACGTTGTGTTGATAACCAAACTTACATCATCTTCTTCTAGACAGTCCCTACCACAAGGGAAGCTAAAATTTGACTGATTATGCATGGAACACAAAATGCATACATATTAGATATGACAAAGCTCATTCAATTGTCCTAGCTCGCAGAATTAGCATTATAAGCAGCCTGCTCTGACTTAATAGATATGGAAGACCAGAATTTTTACCTTATACTCTTACCTGTATGAATCAATAAGATAGATATTGGCTCATGCTGACTTGCGATCATAGTCAAGAAATTGAAAGTGCACTTTTGAACTCCACGACGCTAACTCTCAATGTCACCACTGGCACCTGGGCTAAGGACCATGTCGTTCTTCTCCTCTGTTCTCCTCTGGTTTGCAAGGTGAGTGTCCGTTCCATCATAGAGGCGCAGTATGGGGGTGTAGTAATGGCCATAACTTCTTTTTTTCCAAATCTGCCAAGATTTCAGTTGTGGGACTATGGGTACACTTCTTCGTGTGTATGGCGATATAAGCACCTGAATGTCATTTGAATATCCACAGGCATCGGGGAAGACGTCATTTGTGAATATCATTGGATCCGAACAAGTACTGTATCTGTCATCCCGTGTTTTTGAACCAAGCTTATTGCGATGAATGACAGTGGACAGAGGATACTGTACCGACTGTCGCCTTCAATTATTGTAAAGTCCGCAAGGGCGCAGCGACACTCAAGATTGGGATGTCGCTGGTCAACCAAGATTTCATTCCATGTGGGAAAGGTATTGTAACAGCATCGATGCAGTCGTGTACGTTCTCGTTCTCGCCACCTGTGTCTCATCCGTTCTGTTTCTGCAATCGAATCCCTCTTGTTCTGCATCATGGAAAGTGAAGCTCACAGTGGTGAAGATTCGTCGTAGACTCTGCAGACGTATGTATCCAGACTCCGCGAAGAAATCAGGTATGATGGGCTGACTACTGACATTGCAGCAAGATAAATTCCCTACGGTTCACTTTGAACTTCATCAGCTACTTTCACAGCCAAGTCTCGCATGTGTACCATTACTTGTTGTGCGTGTCCATGGTTCAATTTCGCATTGTCCACATCCCTAACCGCCATACTAATGTCCATTGGTTGTCATTGTCCTGTACTGTTTGATCATTCTAGCTTGGGAACAAAAAAGACCTTTCGAATCATGCCAGTGTAAAAGACCTCATTCACGAACTATAAGTGCGTGTCTCGAAGGACTTGTTGTATTTGCTCAACTCTTCATAGCCAACTAGACAGAATTCAGAACCGTCCAGTCTCAGCGAGTGCTTGTAACCTTGGGTAATTTGGAGTTCACCTAATACTGTTTCTCAGTGCTACTCGGTATGTGTGCCCGTTTGACACGTGAATTCAGATGTCATTCATTGTTGTTCATCAGTGTTTGATGCAAAGTCAACACAACCTGTAAGCTGCAGAAGAATGGGGTAGTGGCGTTATTAACCCAACATATCTAGGGACATTGGCTGACAGAGTGAGGTCACTGATGTTCAAGAAATGATATACTCTTCGACGCTAGAATACATATATTCCTGCAGTAGTTGTGCCACATTCTAGCTCTCATCTTCAGCCATGGTCCATATTTCTTTCCAATGCAATAGATTATTGCGTACGGGTACATCGGTGCCTGACATTCATAGAGACATCCAGTTCTCTTCCATTCAGTCTTCTTGCCTGCTTCCATTCCCCCCTTGGCCTTCTCTTCTAGCTTGTTCCGCAATCGCCCTCAAAAACACATTAACCCCTGTCCCCCGCACTCTCCAGTAACCCAAGACTCCTCACGAACATACCTAATGCACCTGTCCTGAGTGCCCTGTCAAGCTGCATGACTGCTGCCCGGAATGGAGGCAAGCTTATCGTATGCTGGAGGCACTCAGTAAGCTGGGCTGTCTGCTCAGCCGTCAATAGCGCATTTCCAGAAGGCAATAGTTCTGGAGGGAGGTGAGGAAAAAGGGAAGACAAGAGTGCAGGATGAGAGGGAAAGAGCAGAAGGAGAGTCGATGGTGTGAGAATGTCAGTCAGGAAGACGTCATCATCTGGTACTAGAGGGCTGGTGAGTCAAAGGGTATAAAAGAGACAAAGAAACGAGCCTGGGTTGGGGCTGGGGTTGGCACCCAAGGAGGTGACGAGTGCTGGAAGACGTGCCAGCTGTTCCAGTGTCGTTTCTGGAGGGTGCGATCTGGCCATGTTACTGGGGCTAGAGGATGAAGGAATGAGCCCACGTGAGCTGGATCAGGACGATGCAATATATGCTGCAGTGGTATACAATAAACAGTGTCCTCAAGACGACCATTCTAAGTGAATAGTGTGAGCTGCAAATCTTAGGGAAATGCAGGTACTACCGCGAGGGGTACCTACCGGTATGGGTTGGATCTTCTGTACCCATCACATCCGGGACCCGTGGTGGCGGGAGGTTCAGTGGTAGCATGAGCAGGATAGTGCCATGTCGTGTCGTCGTCAAGTAAGAAGCATCAGGAGGGGGGTAGGTGCAAGGGTATGATGATGCCATTGATGATGAGGACTGATGAGGATGATCAGCACAGCGAAAGCGGTGACAACGACATACCTAAGGTACCCCAAGACCCTCCACCACCACCCGCGAACCTAACCAAAAAATCCACACAAGTACGACCCTCAGAATGTTAAACTCAAGGGGGAGTGGCGGGTGTCAATGAGCATCGACGAGGAATGCACCCGAGCTGAAGTGAATGCAACGGAAGCGTCTGGGGACAACAAGGACACTAGGAGCGTGTCGAAAAAGTCTACAAACTCATCAGACTATCCTCCATAACGCACAGAACGATGGGGTGAAAAGGACTTACCCATAGGCGAGCTAGCCGACCCGAGACACGAAACGGACATGATGAGAACATCAAGGCGCGTTGAAGGAGGACGAGAATGTGCTGAAGAACCTGCAAGACATGTCAGAAAGGGCGTACAAATGGTTAGAAAAGGGAGGAGAGACCCACGCAGGGGCTCGTGGTTGAGACAGATGAGCTGGGCGGGCAAATGCTGTACCAGGCAACCTCCACAGCACCAGGGAATGCTCCACAGGTGACAGAGACGAGCGCATTGACGAGCTAAGCTTGCCATGTTGAGGAAATAGGCTAGGTGGCCATGTGGGTGAACTGGAGGTGTTGAGAGGCATGGAGGGCAACCACTGGATCGATGCAAACGGCGTCGTCTATGATAGGGAACGCACCAGGAGCAAGGAGAATGAGCGCTTCGCTGAAACGAATGCACATCATCGAGATACTGGCCCAAGAGGCCATTTGGGTGTATAGGTCGAGTTGGGAGATGTTGTGGCCATCGAGGGCGCCGAAATGACGATGAATGCGTTAAAACAGATAGAATACGATGTAGAACAGATGGCACAATGAGTGCAGCACGCTGCGGCTCAAAATGAGTCGAAACTGACATGCTAACTGGGTGAGGAGCACAGGATGAGAAAAAGATAGTGCACGTACTTAGACTGTCCAGCCCACTCCTCAGCAACCACAGACGACTTCTCCACCACCCGAACCCACCATGTCGACGAGGACGACTCAAATTGTGACCTACAAAAGTCAGTTGCACCAGATGGACCTACTACTAGGCAACCAGACTGCATTAAGGCCCAAATTGGACATGTCATACCTATTGTACAAACTTATCTTCAGTGTCATCATCACCTAGTTTGCAGGTTTTGCTGATATTGTAGCACCATTATCAATGCTCTCCATGCTCTGCCAGTGATGCCTTCAGCTTGTGAATAATCAGACTACTAGCCTGTGGTGCTACTAAACTGTGACAACAGATTGGTGAGTTTTGTGAAAATATTGCCCTAATTTTTCTCGAGATTCTCAAGCTGGTCATCAATCTGAGCTAAATGACCATCAACAGTACCAACAACTGCTGCAGACCTTGCTCTACACTGTCTGTTATCCTTTGCTTGGCTGCAGCAAGCTGGACCTGAAAGCCTGTCACCTGGCAGTCAATGATTCTCATCTGATCTTTGGTGAAATCAAGGGAGATTTGAAGTTCTTCTTGATTTCTTTCTACTTCCTGCATCTTGCAATCAAGACTGGAGTTTTTCGTCATGGTGAGACAATGTAGATTCCATCTTTCTTGTATTCATGTATAAGCCTGCAATAGTGGCTTCCCCTTCAATTGGGTTGTCCATCCAGTGAGACAAGGGATATATACTGAACTTTTTGACCATTACATACCAGCTGCTGCTGTAGCACACTTAAAGCCAAATGTGTCAGAGCTAGAAACTGATCCTGCTGGAAATCCCTCATCTCTGAGATCAGACAAGCAACTATATGAATGATGGCATACCTCCATGTTCAAGGACAAAGTCAGTAGTATCAGTTAAATGGCTGGTTATTGATTCTCTTGGGCTTGTCATTTGAGAGGTTGTCAAGTGGGAGCCTGATGTGAAATGTGCTGCAGCCACCTGTAGATTGCCTAAGCACCATGTCTGTAAGATTAACATGGTTGGTTACTGGCTGGGGTCTAAGGCAATAGTACACTGAGATGTGCAATGACCATCTTGTCTGTTATAAATGATGCAATCTAGCATAGCAAGCAAAATGTATAGTAGTCACCCACAATTTTGCTGTTCTATTGGAGGCTATACAAGAGTAGTGGGTGTCAAAACCAAGAATTCCAACTTACTCTGAACACTTCAATGAAACTCCAGTGCAGGGGCAACTTTGACTGATTAGTCCCCATCCTAAACTTCAAGCAAAGTGCATCAGAGTTAGTGATGTACTGGGCCTGGCCTGGCCTAGCTTTAGAGGGCCTGTGCCTATTCAAATCTTGGGCCAGGCCCAGATAGTGGGCCTGATATTAAAGTTGTACAAAAGTGTATATTGTCATAGTGGACAACATTTGATGAAATATCTGATACTAAAGCTCTATATCAGAGTCATCTGAGAGATATAAAATCCAACTTGAGCCCTCAGTAGTAGATGCAGCCTCTGCAATCACTATATTTTTTTCCTTCTCCATCTCAAGTTCCAGAGCAGAAGATGGAGCAGGTTCATGAAACATAAGATCATGGTTATAAAGCATGTGAAGCACTTGAATGGCCTCAACTATGTCCCCTTTCAATTGATTGTGATAGTTAGTGCAGCAGCTGAAAAGGCATGCTCACTAGATACTGAGGATGCCATGATAGAAAGATAGTCTCTAGCAAGGGATTCCCAAACTGGATATTGCTGGGAATTGATCTAATAAATGTATCAGTGCTTTGAAACTATATGCAAGAAAATATATCCACTCCCCACCACTGAACAATAGATAATCCCTCAGGAACTGAGGTAGCAGAGTTGAGATAGAGATTAAACTTCTTCAACCATGGAGATCCACTATACACTGGGACAACAGGGTTGGTCATGCTGCTTTCTGTGAGTGCTTTGTGGCTGTAGAGTTCAGGTGTTGTGTTGTTGTTTGAGTCCATGAGATGAGACAAAAGTTTTGCAGTATGGCATGGCCAAATAGGCTGGACAAGCATGTTGTCATCACTTGAAATCCCTTGCATCATGAGCCAGTAGTGCAGTAAGATCAGCTTCTTGCTGGCAGGAGTACTTGCATACTTTTCAAATGTGGCTGATATCAACTATATAGTTTGTTAAGATCAAGTCCAGGTAGGACATTGACCCTAGCCTTGAATAGCTTAGTGAGGATGACATATTATGCCCAAGTCTGTCTGGGACTTATCCTGCCTCAGTCTGTTGAGGACTTGATCAATGAAGCTAGCAAGCTGAAGACACAAACTCTAGCAGGCTCAGAGGAATGAGGTGAAGGAGATAGATATCAAGAAAGACTAGCTTAGGGTACAGGGTTGTAACTACCCAACTTAAGTACTAGCTAGTCATGGTGATTGAGTAAGCAAAAGAATGTGAAAGAACACAGTAGAAGGAAGAGATAACAATCAGATGCAATTAGAGTGCATTGTGAGTTGACATGAAGGACTAAGCATAGGAGAGGATTGGAAAGGGAAACTGTTGATACAAGAGAAGAAAAAGAATAGTGCACTAGACCCAGTAGGCAAGTCATAACATTACCTCCTGTTTAGCCTGTGAGATCCCCAGAGCTCACTAGTTCCTACCACAAGGACTTCCCCTGGGGTGAAAGAGATGGACTGGCCTGATGACATCTGGTGAAGGAGCTCTCTGCATGCATTTGGGTGCCTCAAAGTATGAGGACATGAAGGAGGATGAGGAGGTATGCAAAGAAGATGAAGATGAGCTAGAAGATGGTGGTGAAGAAGGGCAAAACTGAGGGCAGTGGATATGGAAATGTTCCCTGCAATGACAGCAGGTGCACATGGTGTGAGACACAGTGATTAAGGTGCAAGTGGGGCAGTGAGTGATGAGGTGGTCAGGAGCCCATAGGAAACATGCAGGGCATTGGTAGTGGAAACAATGACTTTTGATATGCCCAATGTGGTGGCAGTGGAAACAGGTGTTGTGGTACATAGGGTGGTTCAGGGTAAGCAGTACCTTGGCCTGTCTGTGAAGAGCTTTGGCAAGGGTGGCCCTTGCTCATCATCTCAAATCTGCTGGGGTCACCAGGTCTTCATTGACAATAAGGGTGTCATCAATCTCAATCAGGGCCAAGGCCATAGGAGAGGGGGGGCAAGGGGGAGTAGGAATGGGTTGGTTGGGGTCAGGAGTGGGGGGCATTCATGGGAAAGGTGTTCTAAGTTATGATCAATGTCCAAGCAAAGGTCTAGTTCCCCTAGCTGTACTAGGGCAGAGAGGATGCCACAAGAGGCTTGTTCTCTGTGGATGGCAAGAGAAGTAATGACCATGTTGGCACAGGTGGGGATAGGGTCAAGTAACTCTATGTGTTCTGAGAAGTTATAAAATCCTTTAATCTGCAGGAAGGAGGTACACAGCTGCCCTATGGGTGACTCTGGGTGGACAAGATGCTTGATGGTGAGGGAGTAACATGGGTCACAAAGGAAGAAGTCCATGAGGATCTTGTTATCTATGCTTGGGGTAAAGACAATCTTTGCCATATCAGAGACTTCAGTCTGCATCATTGCATCAAGAACAAGTGAGTAGGAGGGGTTTCAAAGTGACTCATGGTTTTTGAGGGAGGTGGTGGGTGGCTAGGTACTCTTCAAGGAGGTTTTGAGCCCCCTTTAAGTTCAACTCAGGTTCCCATGAGTTATCTTCTGGTAGATATCCCTTCTATCAGATCAGGAATTTTCAGTTCCAGAGGGGACCTCAATGCTTTAATATCCACTCTATTTCATATTCTTTTTTGCCACCAATAGGGTCAGCAGGTGGTTTCAGGAAATTCAGTCCATGCACTGATTTTTCATGATAAGGTGATAGAAGAGAGGTGTGGAAGACTGGATGGATCTTCTAGGTGTGAGGCAGATGGAGCTTGAAGATGATAGGGGATAAAACTTCTGTGATAGTGAAGGGGCCCTCCTGTTTACTAAGAAGCTTAGGGGAGGCATGAGTGCATCACAAGTTCTGTGCCTTGAGCCAAACTTTATTGCCCTTATGGAAGGGGGAGTAATGCCTGCAGGTACAGGCTTTCATGGTTTAGGCTGCTAGACCATGGGCAGCCAATGCTTTGTTTTGAGCAGCATTGAGGTCTGCAATGCATTTCTCAAGAGTGGGGAGAGGAGTAGGGAGGAAATGGTAGGGAGAGGTTTTGGTTTGTACCCCATCATAAGGTAGAATGGTGATTGGTTGGTGACTGAGTGGGGGTGGTGATTGTGTGCAAATTCTGCAAAGGGAATGAGATCTGACCATCAGGTTGGATTGTTTCCACAGAAGATGTGAAGGTAGGTTTCAACTTCCTGGTTAACTCATTCAGTCTCACCATCAGTCTGGGGTGGTAGGCAGTGGAGAGGGCAATGTCATACTGTAGGAGCTTTCCAAGCTCTCTGGTGAAGTTTGAGGTAAACTGGGGGCCTCTATCTGAGATAATCTTGTTGTAAAGGCCATATCTAGTATAGACCTTGGTGAGAAAAAAAGGAGCAGTTCCTTCTGCAGTGACCATTTTTGTAGTAGGGCAGAGGATCACATCCTTAATAAGCCCATGGTTGACCACAACCAATAAAATGTCAAAGCCTTGGGAGAGGGGAAGGTCAGTGATGAGATCACAGGAGATCTGTTGAAAGGGGTGCATGCAGGAGGACAGGGTTGGGATAGGGAGGGAGGGTAGGATGTGTGTTTACTTTGTTCTGTTGGCAGACAGCACGACCTTCAACATACTTGTGAACAAAGGAAGCCATGCCCGGCCACCAGAACTTCCAGGCAACAAGTTAGTAGGTCTTAAGAAAGCCCAGGTGTTCAGTGGTAAGATGGTCATGATGAGACAACAATGGATTTCCAGAGTTCCCCAGAGTCAGGGAGGTAGATGTGGTTGCAGTAGGTAAGGATGCCCTCAGAGAACTTCCAGTCCAAGAGGCAAGAGGAGAGGGCAGAAGGAATATTACCTTCTATGGCCTGAGTGACATCAAGGACAAGTGAGTCAGAGAAAGAGGAGGTCTGGAGTTTGGAGCTCAACTCAAGGTCAATAAGGTTGATGAAGAGATCTGGAGGGAGGAGAGTGATGTCTGAGTTGTCCACATCCAAAGAGGAATGATCAGAGCAGTGAGAGAGGGCATCAGTGGCAGCTAACTGTGTTCCAGGGATATGTTGGAGTCAGAGGTCATAGTCTAACAGGTCAAGCATTCACCTGGCCTATTGCCTATTGAGGTTTTGGGGTTTGTGGAAGTAGGTAAGGTTCTTGTGGTTGGTGAGGATGAGAACCAGAAAGGTGGAGCTGAGGAGGTACTGTCACCAAGTCTTTAGTGCCTGGATGATAGCAAGGAGTTCCCAGTTAAAGATGTCATAGTTGTGTTCAGTGGGGAAGAAGGACTGGGAAATATATGCACAGGGTTTCAGATCTCCATTGGCATAAGCTTGGAGGAGTATGCCTCCAGTGGTGAACTTTGAGGCATCAGTAGAAATGGTGAAGGGGTGATTTGTTACAACTTGCCTACCAGGTCTAGTGCACCATTCTTTTTCTTCTCTTGTATCAACAGTTTCCCTTTCCAATCCTCCCCTATTTTTAGTCCTTCATGTTGACTCATAATGTGCTTTGATTGCATCTAATCATTATCTCTTCCTTCTACTGTGTTCTTTCACATTCTTTTGCTTACTCAATCACCATGACTAGCTAGTACTTAAGTTGGGTAGTTACAACCCTGTACCCTAAGCTAGTCTTTCTTGATATCTATCTCCTTCACCTCATTCCTCTGAGCCTGCTAGAGTTTGTGTCTTCAGCTTGCTAGCTTCATTGATCAAGTCCTCAACAGACTGAGGCAGGATAAGTCCCAGACAGACTTGGGCATAGTACATTGTTTTCACAAAGCTATTCAAGGCTAGGGTCAATGTCCTACCCAGACTTGATCTTAACATAAGGCTAGCTTCTCCTCATAGTGCTGGTTGCCTTTGATACAACCCCTACCCACCATGTCCAACTAACAACTTCTGGTAGTGACAAGTGAGTCAGGAAGTTGGAGAGGTAGTCTGAAGGTCTGGAGGAAGGTCCAGACTGCAAGGATCTAGTACCAACCAGAATAGACCAGAGCTATGTACATCAGTACAGAAGTAAGTACAGGAACAAGACATGCTCACCTCAGCTGATGCCAGAAGGGCAGAAACAACTGAGGTGCTATAGTATGAAGCAAGTGAATTTATAGTACTGGGTGGGTTGAGGCACACTTGTACCCCAATAGCCAAAGTCTGTATACCCTGGATGCCACAGGGTAGTGATGTTAATCAAGGAGGTGCCAACTCTGGAGTGGAGTTGCAAGTGGATAGTCCAGAGCAGTCTGGACTTAGTTGCAGGACTAAGTACCTGCATTCCAGACTTTGGACTTTGGTGGTATTTTGTCACTCCCACTTGAGTGTAGGTGCAATCCCATACCTCTGGCAAATTTCCAGTGTGGCTCATATGCAAGTGGCTTTGTAAGTATGTCTGCCACCATGTCCTTAGTGGAGATGTACTGGACTGCTGCCTCTCCCTTTTCTACTAGGTTGTCCCAGACAAAGTGGTACTTTTGCTGGATGTGCTTTGTCTGGGCCCAGAACTGTGGATTGCAGAAAAGGATGATGACAGCCTGATTGTCACAGAAGAGCTCTGTAGGTCACAGAATCTGGCAGAGATGAGTAGGTCCGGAAGTCCAGAGGTAAGTCTGAAAGCACAGGAGTGAGTCCGAGCTTGAAGGGACCTAGTACTAACTGGAATAGACCAGGACTCAGTCAATGCCAGAAGGGCAGAAACAACTGAGGTGCTACAGTGTGAAACAAGTAGATTTATAGTACTGGGTTGAGGCACACTTGTACCCCAACAGCCGAAGTCTGTGTATCCTGGATGCCACAGGGTGGTGATGCTAATCAATGAGGCACCAACTCTGGAGTGGAGTTGTGAGTGGATAGTCCAGGGCAGTCTGGACTTAGTTTGCAGGGCTAAGTGCCTGCATTCCAGACTTCAGACTTCAGTAGTATTTTGTCAGTAGGAGTGGTTTGTGTGTGTGTGATTTCATCAAAAAAGGTCTGGAGCCATGCAAGGTGCTGACCAGCATTGCTGAGGCCAATGTACTCTGACTCAGTGGTGGACAGGGCAACCATGGACTGTTGCTTACTGGACCAGGAGATGGCTCCACAGTTACTGATGAAAACAAAACCAGAGGTGGAGCAGGAGTTGTCCAGATTCTGTGACCATCCTGACAAAATACCACTGAAGTCTGAAGTCCAGAGTACAGGTGCTTAGGCCTGCACACAAGTCCAGACCACTTTGGACTGACCACTTACAACTCTGAGATGGAGTGGACATGCCTTCACTTAGTATCACCACCCTGTGGTGTCTGCTACTGTCAACCACAGGGTAGGCTGACATTAGTTATTGGGGCACAAGTGTGTCTCAACCTAGTACTATAAATTTTGCCTGCTTCACACCATATCACCTCAGTTGTTCCCACCCATCTGGCTTTGACTGAGGTGAGCATATTTTACTTACTTTCTCACTCCTGTATTAATGTACATAGCTCCAGTTTATTCTGGTCTGTACTAGGTTTCACCAAGTCCAGACTCACCTCTGGAATTCTGGAGCTGCTTGTCTCTGCCAGATTCCATCAGGTTATGAGCCCCACTGGTACATATTAAATCAAACATGACCCCACACCCATGCTACCCTCAAGCACAACCCTACCTGTTTACCCTGAGTAAACCCAGCCACCCTCAGCTACACATCTGCCAAATTCTGGCTACTGGCTACCCTCAGCCACCAGCTATCTTCAGCTACACTACCCTGAAATGTCTACTGACACCATCCCAAAAGGGTAAATACTAACTGGACCAGAGGACTTTCCCCTTTGGAAGGTGAAGGTCATCCAAAAACTCCAAAGCAGCAAAGCCTATGGAGTCATTTCCAGGACTGACAAAAAACTGACTACCAGAGCTACCAGGGTCACCTCTGCAGACATCCATGACTGGGAGCAATGCAATAAGAAGGCCTATGGCATCATTCAGGAATGTGTTAAGATCAAGTCCAGATAGGACATTGACCCTAGCC
The DNA here is from genome assembly GCA_038093995.1 of Tylopilus aff. callainus. Lineage (NCBI taxonomy): Eukaryota > Fungi > Basidiomycota > Agaricomycetes > Boletales > Boletaceae > Tylopilus > Tylopilus aff. callainus. Next base: position 15,970 of record JBBPTI010000002.1, on the reverse strand, counting down.
TTGAATAGCTCAGCAGAGATGACATACTAATGCCCAGGTCTGTCTGGGACTTATCTGTCCTCAGTCTGTCAAGGACTTGGATCTGTTGAAGCTAGCGAGCTGAAGAGACAAACTCTAGCACACTCTGAGGGGTGAGGTGAAGGGGATGAAAATCAAGGAAGACTAGCTTAGGGTACAGGATGGTAACTACCTGGCTTAAGTACTAGCTAGTCTGCATGATGAGCTAAGCAAAAGAAGGTGAGAGAACATAGTGAAAAGAAAAGATAACCATTGGATGTGATCAAAGCACATTGTGAGTCAATATGAAAGACTAAGCATAGGGGTGGACCAAAAGAAGTGCCAAAGGTACAAGGAAAAAGAGAAAAAGAGAGTGGTGCAGTAGACCCAGTAGGTAGATCATAATATTACCTCCCATTTAGCCTGTGAGATCCCTAAGCTCATTAAGTCCAGCCTCAAGGGCTTCCACTGGGGTTAAAGAGATGAATAGGTTGAATGACATCTGGGGAAGGTAACAACTTCTGGTAGCAACAAGCAAGTCTGGAAGTCCAAGAGGTGGTCTGAAAGTCCAGAGGAAAGTCTGGACTACAAGGGTCTAGTACTGACCAGAATAGACCAGAGCTCAGTCAATGCCAGAAGGGCAGAAACAACTAACTGTATTTACCTAGTACTGACTGGAATAGACTGGAGCTATGTACATCAGTACAGGAGTAAGTACAGGAACAAGACATGCTCACCTCAGTTGATGCCAGAAGGGTGGAAACAACTAAGGTGCTATGGTATGAAACAAATGAATTTATAGTACTGGGTTGAGGCACACTTGTACCCCAATAGCTGAAGTCCGTGTACCCTGGATGCCACAGGGTAGTGATGCTAATCAAGGAGGTGCCAAGTCCAGAGCAGAGTTGCAAGTGGATAGTCCAGAGTGGTCCAGACTTAGTTGCAGGGCTAGTGCCCACATTCCAGAATTCAGACTTCAGTGGTATTTTGTCAGAAGGGGCTCTCTGCATGTGCTGGGGTGCCTCAAATTAAGAGGACATGGACAAGAAGGAGGAGGTTCACAACAAAGATGAAGATGAGCTAGAAGAAGGTGGGGGATGGATATATTTTCTTGCATATAGTTTCAAAGCACTGATACATTTATTAGATCAATTCCCAGCAATATCCAGTTTGGGCATCCCTTGCTAGAGACTATCTTTCTATCATGGCATCCTCAGTATCTAGTAAGCATGCCTTTTCAGCTGCTGCACTAACTATCACAATCAATTGAAAGGGGACATAGTTGAGGCCATTCAAGTGCTTTGCATGCTTTATAACCATGATCTTATGTTTCATAAACCTGTTCCATCTTCTGCTCTGGAACTTGAGATAGAGAAGGAAAAGAATGTAGTGATTGCAAAGGCTGAATCTACTACTAAGGGCTTGAGTTGGATTTTGGATCTCTTAGATGACTCTGATGTAGAGCTTTAGTATCAGATATTTTATCAAATGTTGTCCACTATGACAATATATACTTTTGTACAATTTTAATATCAGGCCCTGGCCTGAGCCCAGGCCAAGCCCAGGCCCTCTAAAGCCAGGCCCAAGCCAGGGCTTTGAGGCCAGGCCAGGCCCAGTACATCACTATCTGCATAGTGCTTCTGCAAGAGTGGCTCTAGCACATCATTGTAAATCAGCAGGGGTAATAAGATCCTCCTCAATGACAAGGGTGTCATTGATCTCAATGAGGGCTGAGGCCATGGGGGAGGGGGGGTGAGGACAGGTTGATTGGGATCAGGGGTAGGGGGGCATTCATGAGAAAGGTGTTCCAAGTTACAATCTATATCTAGGCAAAGGTCTAGTGCTCCAAGTTGGACCAGAGCAGAGAGAATTCCACAAGAGGCATGTTCTCTGTGGATAGCTAAAGAAGTGACAACAGCATTGTTATGACCTCAATTTCAATGCCCTAGCAAAGCCTACACTTGCCTTTACTTCCCAGTCAACCTAGCTCAAACCCTAGTCCAGTCCCACTTGAACCCTAGCCTTTCCAAGGCCTACACCAGCACCAGCAGCCTCACAGTCTTAGCCCTACACTGGGATCTCTCCTCATTGGCTGCTCAGTTACAGCCATCTGGCATAGCCACCAAGACAGTCACAGTACTCATAAGATCCAGTGACATGTCACACCAGCCTAGACTGGAGCACCATGACACAGTCACCATGGCAACAGTTCCTATGTCACAGCCTTACTCCTTTTGGCTTAGTGACTCATTGCTGGACATACAGCACAGCCTTGCAGCACTGCCACTTGGCTTTGTATGCCTCATGACTCATCATGACTCACAGTCTTTAGTATTGCTTCTGAATCATGCCATACTGCTGTGCTATTATGCCATAACTTCCCACAGCAGGTATGACTCATTCCTGACCAATGGCATTAGTCCCATGATCATGCTATATCACATCATTCTTGTGCAATCACACACTATTGCTATTCTTAGCACTCCACAGTACTTCACAGTCGCATGACTCACCATGGGCCTATGGCAATAGCCCCTCATTCCATACCACTCTCATGCCAACCCTAAAGCATCCCCTTTATCTTCCCAGACCCATGCTAGACTTACCACATATAGACCACCTCTTACCTTACATAGTAATCCAACCTGCCCTAAGCATGGCCAGTAATACAAATAGATACAAACACCTGTACAGTATATATAGCTGCCCCTCTTAGCCAACAGACCCCAGTCTATCATTACTGGGCTATGGCCTAACAAATCATAGAAGGGTCTAGTTGGCCAAGAGTAGGGTTCTGCAGGGGTATACCCCTGGGTATTTCAGCCCATACCCACATAGCAGGTGCAGGTATCAGCATGGGTCAGAAAATTGGTACCCATGGGTATACCTGCAGGTTTCACATTAATCATGACAAAAAAACTAGATATGTGGATTATTCACAATGTATGGCATCCCAACCATCTGCTAACACTACATCTTCATCCCTAACATCTGCTAGTTTCAAAATGTCATTTAGATCTTCAGCCTGGACAAGATCAAGTGGGCTTCATAGCCCAAGACAAAGTACCACACGAGTTGACTAAGCAGACAAACAAGAGTGGACATGCAAAAGGAGAAGTCGCCCACAACTAAACAGCTGTTCAATGTCAATGGATGTTACTAAGAAAAGCAGGCATTAGTTAGTGTTTGTATGTGCTATTATGGATGTACCAGGGATTGTCAAATAGTCAATGGCCATGCATGCTAACTGGGGATAGATCAATTGCTTATCATACCACCACTGAATGGGGTTGGCCACATGCTCAATCTCACTGGCAAGGTAGCACTCTAGCTTGGAACTGATGTCCAGAGGTTTCAGGGGTGCAAGACTAGGTAGGTTGTCAAAGATGTTCACTGTCTTGTACACAGACATTAGAACTTTGAATGTGGTTCAACTACACTGGAAATATACATACCTTGTCCACCTGCATGTCTTCAGGTGGCTTGCTTGTAGCCTCAACAGCAGGTGCAGTGGCATAAACACACTCAAATTCATCCAATACAAGACATTCAGCTGTGTTGATCTAGTCTGGTTCCCAACCAGCATGCTTGAAATACACCAGTTTATGGTGTGGATGGAGCACTGTGTGATTTGTGAGGATGGAATGAATCACATGAGTAGAAGCAAGTTATAACTCACCCATCACAATCTGGTAGACTTCAGAGCCATCAGTGAGTGAGTAGTAATGGTTCAATGTCTTCTTGGCTAATTGAACTAGGGTTCTGCATGGGTAGGGGTATGGACATTGTGTACCCCTACCCCTACCCCTACCCCTGGTGTGGGTTGACCAAAAGAGGTATGCATGGGTGACCTCAGAGGGATGACAACATATATTAGTAATGCTATGTTGACCAACACAGCTTGGAAATTTTTAGGCCACTCCTACCATACTGGATTACTCAGATCTCAATTCTCAATTCTTTTCACTCCCATACTCTTGAGTCTTTATTGCCTCTCATGCCCTCTAATACCCCTCCACCACTCTCTAAATGTATACCTAAAGTCTCTAAGAAGGCTAGAGCAGCTCTTGAGGAGAGGCAAGTCTCAACAAAGCAACCCAGGTCACCCAGATCATCCAGCAAAACCAACACCCATCCTGAGCTTGACACAGACTCAGGCTCTGATAGTAACAATAGCTTTCAGGTCTGTTCAGCAAAATCAAAGTTTAAATGGACCAAGGTTACATGCAACCCTCCTACCACCAATATTGACTCAATGGATGATCCTACTGCAGCCACAGAAGAGGCCTCTGACACAGACTCTGTCAAAATTGTACAGACAGGTTCTATGACACAAGAAGAGAAACTTGGTTAGTAATTCCATGCCATTGATAAGAAAGTACTTACCACAAGAATGATACAGTGGAAATGATGAAGCACTGGACATCCCCTGTCTATGCTTTTTTCAATCCCACTCCTAATATCATCAAACATGATGGGCACATTGTGCATGAATTTAAATGCATCAAGTGTGGCTGCTGGGCAGCACCTGTCCAATGCTTCTTGGATACTAAAAATGCTCATTTGACAGGCAACATGTGCAAACATGTGCACATGTGCTGGGGTGCTGAGATTTTGGAAGTGGCTGACCAGAGCAGGTCAGCAGAAAATGTGTGCTTGAAGGTTATAGGGACTTACCAATGCGCAGGGATGATCACCACTGCATTCAAAGAACTAGGCAAGGGAAAAATCAGTTATTTGTATCAACAACTTACACCCACCAAAACAAGAGCTGAAATTGTCTGTTGGGTCACTGAATCATTGTGGCCATATGAACTCATTAGGGACCACAGATTCCAGTGCTTGATGAAATCAGGACATCCAGAATATTACCTTCCTTCACTGGCAACAGTCTCTCATGATGTCCAGTTGATATTTGTACACACCCGAAACCATATTGTGAGGATATTACAAGACTACAAAGGTTGCCTTAGCTTTACAATGGATGGTTGGACCTCACCTAATCATCATGCCTTTGTTGCATTTGCAGTATATCTTGAGCAGAAGGGCACACTGCTGAGCATCCCATTGGATATTGTTGAGGTTCCTAGGTTGCATACTGGCAAAGAGCTTGTGGCAACATTTGTGCACATACTAAAAGAATTCCATATATCAGACAAGGTATGTGCTACACATACTTCAGTCACTTATTTCTGACAAAGACAGCAAGCTGATGGTTGCAAATAAGCCAATTGAGATGGCCAGCCAATGCTGGGCCAAGCCAGAGTGGAACACCAGCATCAGCAAATTCTAATTGTTATGTGGAGGTCTGGGCAGGTAGTTACAGACATTACAGAACTACAGCAAGGTCCCCCATTGTGCAGAGGGGCTACAGGGACAGTACAGCACTGCAGACTGTACAGCTTATTTGTCAGCATGTACAGTGTGGCACAGACATAGGTGGCTGTGCAGGCATGCACAGTGTGTACAGACAACACAGAATCTAGTTATAGCAGTACAGTACATATGCTCATAATGCATAAGGTCCATTTCTCCAAATCTCTATGCATTATTATGGATATGCAATATGAAAACATGTGACAGAGTGTGACATAAATGTCACAGTGATTGGTCATCACAGCTGCATGGCATCACAATGCATGAAGTGTTGGTCCAGCATAGTTTGCTTCTTGCTGGCCATCTCCTGGTGTGATAACATTGTGCAGAAATGACACAACTGCCTCAACAACATCAGATCCTTGCCCTCACCATACTCTGATACAGCCTTCTCAAGCTCCTTGCACAAATTCATTGCCTGAACCTTTGAAATGCACTGTTCCACAGGCTCCTCATCATCACCTGAGTCAATTTCAATCACCTTGCCACTTGCAATGGCAGCCTTGCATCAAACTACATTTACAATTTCATCCTCTCCCTTTTCGCTGGCTGAAAACAATTCAACCCCTTGAATCTCAGCCTCTTCAGGGGGATCCAGCAACTTGTTGAGGGTGCGTGATTTGCCAAAGATGTGATTTTGTGACTTGAGAAGTTCCACAGATTCCTTGAGTTCCTTTTCAGCTGATGTAAGTAGAGGTAGCTCTTGTGCTCGGCATGAGATTCGGATCTTGAGCCCTGGCCTGTGCATGGCTGCTTCCTTGGGTGGTTTGATAGCTGCCAGGGTAACCTTGGAGTCTCCCTCAGCACCCATTATGGCATCAAGAGCAGGTTGCCAGTCTGTATCAATGAAACAGTTTCCTAGGTGAGCTTTGAGTTGAATTTCTGCATTTGGCAGTGATAGGTCTGTTGTTGCAAATTCATGAATAATTTTCCATGCGAGATGATTGGCATGTGGTGCAGTTGATTGAGATGAAGATGGTAAGCCTGTGAGATACTCAGAATCCAATATGCTGCTCATGGCATAGAGACTTTCACTATTCCAGGGATCAAAATATGTTCTAGGAGACTTAGAACCATTAATCATGGCTGGATGAGAGTATGATTCCAACAATTCTTGATGGTCTCTGGTGTCACAGAGTCCCATGCCTCTTTTGCCATCACCATGGTGTCCAGAAGGTGAATTTTGTATATTTCCTATTCACCTGCTTTATCACAAAGTATTGCATGACTGCTAAAGTTCTGTCTGTATAGTGCCTTGAAGGTTCATATGATGCCAGCATCACATGGCTGGATAAATGGTGTCATGTTTGGCTTGAAGAACTCAAGCTGAATATTTGATGGCTTGTATGATATTGAGTGGCCAGAAAAATTATCGATCAGTAAGATAATCTGCTGGTTTTTTTGTTTCATCTTAAGATCAAGTTTGATAACCCATCTAAATCATTAGATTAGCAAATTAGAGATGATGTCGAAAATGATCATACTGTTTAAAGAGCTCTGAGGTCATCCAAGCTTTGGTGTTGTGATGGTAATAAAATCTGTGTTGCTCAGGTGTCATCATTTGGAAGCAGCATGGTTTAGCTGATTTTCCAATAAAGAATACAGTGGCTCAAACAATTATCCAAATGTTTGCATGTTTTTCACTAATAGCAATATTCCCTAACAACCACTAACCCTAACCTCATACTATTGGTGTATGAAATGAAGATCTTACTCTTGGCTACAGGATTGGTCTATAGTGCAAAAGGTTTGGATGAAATCTGATTGAATGACAGCAATTTCAAAACAACCACTCATTTGGACAATTGTTTGACTTTTAATTTCCATCATATAAAATAGACCCTGAAATGCTGTAAAGTGCTTATGTATCTTAGGTAAATGCTCTATTATGTTATTGTTATGTAACCTTCTATAAGAAGACACATATAAACCCTTCTATCATATTATTTTCTTCCCACCCTCACCATGAAACCCATCTCTGCTGCTCAAAGGGATAACATCATTTTCCTGGCTTCTCTTCAGATCTCCTGCCACCAAATTGCTTTCCAAACTGGCCTAGGCAAGTCTACTGTAGCCATAATACTCCAGGAGATCAGATCTGAAGAGAAAAAGCTTCATGCTGGTCATCCTTCCAAGCTTACATCTATTAACAAGTGTGCCATTGTTCAGCAAATCATTACTGACAAGGCCAAAAATGCAGTCCAGGCCACTCATTTCATCAATTCCATCATTGACTCTCCTGTCTCCTCACAGACAGTGAGGAATACCCTGAAAGAGGCCTCATTAAAGGCTGTAGTAAAAAAGAAGAAACCCCTTCTTTCTACCAGTCATAGAAAAAGAAGATTGGCCTTTGCCCTCAAGTACCAATATTGGACTGTAGAGAACTGGAAGAGGGTTATTTGGTCAGATGAAACCAAGATCAATAGGATTGGATCAGATGGACAGGAGTATGTGTGGAAAAAGAAGGGGAAAGGCCTAATTCCTAGAGAGGTCAGAGGTACAGTCAAGTTTGGAGGAGGTTCTCTGATGGTATGGGGCTGTATGGGATGGAATGGAGTGGGGTTTTTAAGTGAGGTTGAAGGGAGGATGGATGCTGAACAGTATGTGGCAATTTTGTAGGAAGGATTGCTACAAAGCATGGAAGAATCTGGCATTCCTGAAGATGACATTATCTTTCAACAGGATAATGATCCCAAACATACCTCAAGAAGAGCTCAGAAATGGTTCCAGAAGCAGAACATCAAGCTTCTAGATTGGCCTGCACAATCCCCAGACCTCAGTCCCATTGAGCATAGTTGGGGTCATCTTAAAAAGTGCCTTTCTGGTTATTCCAATGTACCTACTGGAGTCCATCAGTTATGGGACAGGGTGGTAGAGGAATGGGGCAAAATATCTGTGGAACAGTGTCAAAAATGGATAGAAAGTATGCCTAGAAGGATCCAAGCAGTTATCAAGGCTAAGGGAGGTCATACCAAGTACTAGATACCATATTTTGTACAAAGTCAAACAATTGTCCAAATGAGTGGTTGTTTTGAAATTGCTGCCATTCAGTCAGATCTCATCCAAACCTTTTGCACTATAGACCAATCCTGTAGCCAAGAGTAAGATCTTCATTTCATACACCAATAGTATGAGGTTAGGGTTAGTGGTTGTTAGGGAATATTTCCATTAGTGAAAAACATGCAAACATTCAGACAATTATTTGAGCCACTGTAGGTCAAGTTTTTCTGACCTGTCTGCATTGCATGCAATGCCAATTGTTACACATGCACCAGAACTAGGCCCCAATTTTTCACCTTAGCTAACAGCCTAGCTAACCCTTGGCAGCTCCCACAGCAGCACACTACACTATGCCAACAGTCACTACACTTTCACACTCTTCCACAGTCACATGACAGGCACAGCCACTCGGCCCTGGCAACAGCAATAGCCGAATGCCCCTAGCAGAGCATAGCCATCTCCCCAGGCTCCCATTGGCCAATAGCCTCAGCCTATCAAGAGCAGCATAGCAGACTTCAGCATGAATGCTGACTCCCAGGAGAATGACTCAGCAACAGGTCTAGACCCTCAGCAATCAGCCTCAGCCCTAGCCCCAGGCTTCTTCACCCCCTCACATGACTCAGCAGATGCCTTAGCAATCACCTCACACCACAGAAGGCAACATACAGCTGCACAACTGCACCATCTGCTCTCACACCTATAGCAGAACTCCTGCACTTGTGCCATAGCACGCCATCACATAGCATCAGCAGCCCAGCCAATAGTGGAAGTACTGCCCTTGCCCTAGACCCTAGCCACAGCCAGCCAGCCCTCAAGCCTAGCCTTTCAGCCTGGCAGACCCACACCACAGCTTACCTGATAAGTAGTCTACCCTTACCTGATACAGCACTTAGACTTGCCCTAGACACTTTCAAGCTCTGCTTAGATTAGCTCCCCATGTAGTATATAAACCTGCCCCTTGCAGCCTCAGACCCTTAGTCAATCATTGATGAGCTATGGTATGCAAATACCATAGAGGGGTCTAAGGCTAGCAACAGGCTTTGACCCAATATATCCCCCATCAGCCATAGCCCTTAGCAGACCGAGCCCAGCAACAGGCAGTAGGTTGTCATCAGCACCCATAATGAGTTGACTCCCCTTGTCCACACTGACTCCCTAAGAGCCATAGCAGCCCTCATTGCTGACAGCAATGCTTGGGCTGTTTCACCAATGGTAATGTGGAATCTTTCTTTCTTTTTCCCACTCAATTGCTTGGTTGCAAGACCATGATCAGGTGGGGAACTAAGTTCAGAATGGCTGTCATTGGATTTTGAGGCAACAAGTTGAGTGTAGGAACTCACTAGGGGTTAAATGCAGTCTCATCCATGTTAAAGTGATCACATGGAGCATACTTTGCAAGAAGTTGCTGACATTGTGTCCACTCAGCTTCAACTGCAGCCACATCAACTGATGCTGCCTCTCCATGGTGGCAAACTTCATGGAGTTGATATGTTTTACAAAATGACTGTACCCAGCTTTCCCCAGTTAGTCTCTCAGCCTCAGGAACCTGTAGCTTATCCTCAAATCTCTTCTGCTTCTCTCTTAACATTGGACCTGAGACAGTTTCATTTCTCTGCTCCAAATCCTGCACCCAGAGCACAAGTGCATGCTCAATGTGTTATGCTCCCAATTTTCCCACATTTTCCCACCCCTTTTTCAGCCCAATTACAACTCACTAGGCCAATAGCCTCTAGCTCACTGACAGCATTCCCATGCAACATGTGGCTGCATAAAGGGGGATTACCTCAGCAAGCCTGGACCACAGCACAGCCACAATCGCACCACCATTGCACCATATCGCATCATTATGGCACAATACATCCCCACGCCAATGGCACAAGTCCCTCACTGCTGCAGCTGTGCATGGCTATACAGGTGACTTGTCGTGACTCATCCCCACCCTATGGCATAAACACCTCACTCCCATGCCTGCCCTAAAGCCACTCCCATTGTGGTAATAGTGTACAAATAGGTACAAATGTTGTAACAGTATATAAACCCGCAATGCAACACCCAGGGCTCCCTATTCAAGTCTTCTTGGGTTTTCCCCTACAGTGCTCAGTACATGCAAGGGCCCCTTGCTCATCTTACTCGCCTGTTTGCTAGTCCTACTAGCCTCCTCTGCTCATACCAGATGCCCCTGTGTTTAGGGTTGTTTCATTAAGACTCGAATCTTCTACTTCACTGCCGCTGCTGTCACTGGCCCTGAAGCCCCATCCCTCACAAGTCCCTGTGTTGACCAGTGAGCATAGTAGTAAAGCTGGCAACTGTGCTAACCAGCCCCATATGCATCAGTGAATGCTAACCATGCCATGTCGGCCCCCTCTTCTCACTGGGCAAGTGAAGAAGGAGGACAGCATCTGATAGCTGCCCCTCACCCTGTCCCAGTACCCAACCTTGCTGCTATCAAAGCAGCAGCCCGCTGGTTAGACAAGAACCACCCAAACCTACTAAATATAGTATTTGGGGAGAGTAGCCACTGGAAGGAGAGAAAAAAGAGATTAGCAAGTGAAGGGACGCTTGTGCCTAAGAAAGAAGAGGCAGAGGTCCAGATTGAGGTAGACCCATACATCTACCACCCGTGCACGCCCAGCCCTGCACTGTCCACACATGGCACACTGCACCTACCTGCTGTCAGATCCCTGTCATTCGACCCAAATGACTACATCTGCTTGCTGTCACCGCCCCTATCTCCCACTACCCTTGTCCATCTCCAACAGGAGGAGATTGAGAGATAAGCCAGAGTCCATGCCTGGGCACTAAAAGAAGCCCAAGAGTACTGCCACGCCCGCATTGCTGCCGCCTGACAGGCCCGCCATGATGCCATCACCCCCTGTATCTGCTTTGATAACAAAGCAGGACGTCTACGCCCTCACAATGCTTTGCGCCGCCCTGCTAAATACCTATAGCCTGTATTTAGCCCCCTTTCCCCATTATCATCTCCACCTTTTGATTACTTTTGTCAATTTCCTTTTCTCATACCTCCTATTCCACTTTCCAGAACTTGTATGATCAAGGAGTTCATACTTCTTGCCAAAGCCACAATCTGCTTCCTTGCCATCTACGTTACTTATCGCTTCTTTTCCTTTTTAGTCCTTTTGCTTGACCAGGTTCAGTGCCAGCTGACCCCTTTCTGACTCTTCATTTCATATAAAGGACACCCTTTCCCCTTCAAGCTTAACATTGCCTTCAGCTACAGGTGAGACGACCTAGCAGCAGCAGCAGAATCCCCCGAAGCCTCCAGAGATATCCAACAAGAAGGTTGGGTAGACAGCTGGGAAGGACAACAGGACAGCTGGCCAGAAGAAGCAGTCGCAGATACATTGGTAGCTGCTTGAATAAAGAATTTTTGAGCTAACATCGCGGTGGTTTGAGTGAGAACACTCACACATGACCAAACAGAACAGACACAAGATAGGACAGATCCTCTCACAGTTGAGAAGGACACTGAAGAAATTGGTCATCAGTAGACCCCAGACACTCCCAGTAAGACAGCACCTGAGACAACAGCCAAGGCTACCAGAGATAGCCAACGAATATCGCCACCGCATGTGGGCAATCAGGAATGGAAAGAGAATCCAAGTAACAAAGTCCCACACTACCCACCACTATGTCAGCAGAAACACTCCACATCTTGAACAATGACACAGTCGACTGGAAGGACAAGGTTGCCCAGATTGCATCTGAGTTCACTTTGCTTGTGAACCAGAATGAGCAACTCATCAAAGGATGCATCACAGAAAAAGCAAAGACCGACGGTCTCCAGAAGATGATCAATCTGATGGGGAAAACAATCTCCAATCTCCAAGCAGGAGGAGCTGGTATTGGGAAGACCTCCCGGAAAATCAAAGTATTCGCAGACCCCAGAGAGTACGACAGGTCAATAGTAAAATTTGAAGAATGGTGGGCCAAGATGAAAGCATGGCTCCACACAAACTGATCAGTGGTCACCCCAAGGAGTTATGAAGTGGTGATTGCAGTATTATCATGGCTTAAAGAATCAAAAGCCAGACCCTTTGCACAGACGTGGCTTAGCTGAGGGATGAGCTATGATTGGGACACACTCAAAATGGAAATAGAGACAGTGTTCTGTGCCTCAAATCAGAAGGACTGGGCTTGTGCCCAATTGGAACAGTTCCGCCAAGGAAACATGCACACTGATGACTTCCTTGTCAAATGGGAAGCGCTCTACCAGCAAGCCAAGATCGATCCCTCGCATGCAGTACGACTACTTGAACAAAACACTGCCCGCCACATCATTCTGCAGTTGTTTAAAGAGGGCAGTCGCCATACAGACCTGATGAAGTACCTGGCCGCTATTCACACCACAGGCACCACAATGGATGCTCTCAATTTCATCCATGGAGGACAAAGAAGGATCGACTGATCATCGGATCAAATGGACACAAGTCAAATGGAGATAGATGACAAAGCAGAAGTCTCCACCTTCTTCTGCAAACCCATGCACTGCCACAACTGCCAACAGCCCGGACATCTGCTGAAGCAATGCAAGAAGCCGAAGAAGCAATGCCCCATTTGCAAATTCCATGGAGGAGGGCACCGCTTTAATTGCACCAACAAGTCTGCAGCTGGCTGAGTGGTAAGCCAAATGGGGAGTGCCGAATGAAACGAAGGAGCGAGTCACCCTTATAGGGTCGAAGAACCAGAAGAGATGGCGCTCACAATAAGGAGAATGGAAGAGCCAGGTTTTCCCAGGTACACAAAGGAAGAGAAGGGAAAAGGCTGTGCCTAAGGAATGATCTGGGTGTTCCAAAGGCAGATTCATCAAACACAGACATTTCCTCTATTCTATCCAAGCTCACGCTTGTTCTTGACAAATTAGTTTCTCTTTTGCCCAGTCAAAGGGAGTCTCCTAGCAAGCTCGGCAGGGACCATGATAATAAACCTGTGCTTAATTCCCTTTCCCCCTCGTCTGCACCTAAAACCCCAGAAAAGAAGAACGGATATGACGCTCAAGCCATCCACATGGGAAAAGAAGTATGTCTCATACTTAATGTAAAGGCCTCGAAGCAGCAGAAGTTTGTCAAGGCTGCTGCGCTTATTGACAGCGGGGCCAATCTCATGCTCATTCACCAAGACTTTGTAGAACGACATCGCATCCCCACCAGAACACTACCAAGGCAGGTAATTGTGTTCAATGCCGATGGAACAGAGAATGCCGCAGGTGCCATAATGGAATGTGCTGACCTCGTGTGCAAGATAGACAGTCATACGGAACAGATCATAGCCGATGTGTCAAACCTCAGCAGGAATAACATGATCCTCGGATATCCATGGCTTCGCCAGCACAACCCCATTATCAACTGGCATATGGGAGAAATCTGATTCCCTCAGTGCCCGGATACGTATAACTACGAGGCTATTTCCAAGGCAGTACGAATCCCAGAGTCTGCAGAAGCCTACCACATGCAGGAACGCGCAAGAATGAATGCTGCCCTAACAGAAGAGACAAAGGACTCCATGCCAGAGAATGTACCACGGCAGTATCAAGATTACTACTCAGTCTTCTCGCAAAAGGAGTCGGAATGCATGCCCCTGCAGAAGCCTTGGGACCATGCCATCGAATTGAAGGACACATTTAAGCCAAAGAAGGAAAGGATTATCCCCTTGAGTTCAAAAGAGGAAGAAGAAGTGACCGCTTTCGTCAATGACCAGCTCTGCAAAGGGTACATCCAACCATCAAAGTCCGAACAGACCTCTCCAGTGTTCTTTGTTCCAAAGAAGGATGGACAAAAAAGGATGGTACAGGATTACTGGTATCTGAACAAGCATACAGTGCAAAATAACTACCCGTTACTGCTCATCTCACAGCTCATCAATAAGTTGAAGACAGCAAAGCTTTTCACCAAGATGGACCTCTGCTAGGGCTATAACAACATCCAGATTAAGGAAGGAGATGAATGGAAGGCAGTGTTCATATGCCATAGAGGAGCTTATGAACCTATGGTAATGTTCTTCAGGCTCTGCAATTCACCCGCCACTTTCCAAACGATGATGAATGACATCTTTGCCGACATGCCTAACATGATCGTCTATATAGATGATCTCATGATTTTCTCCCCAACAAATGATCAGAAGGCACACAATGACCTAGTACGAAAGATCCTACAACAGTTAAAGGGCCACAACCTCTTTGTTAAACCAGAAAAGTGCTACTTCTCAGTAACCAAGGTGGAGTTCCTAGGGATGATCGTTGGGACTAAAGGAATCTCAATGGACCCAGAAAAGGTCAAAGCAGTGCTAGAATGGCCTGTGCCCGCCAACCTCAAGGGAGTACGATCCTTTTTAGGAATGGCCAACTTCTATCACAGGTTCATTGCAAACTACGCCCTGATCACATGACCTCTTCATGATCTGACGAAGAAGGACACCCCATTTGAGTGGAGCAGTAGCTGTCAGAATGCCTTTGACACATTAAAGCACACCTTTACGACTGCACCTGTTCTAGCATACCCTGACAACAATTATCGGTATCGCCTGGAAAGTGATGCTTTGAACTATGCAATGGGCGCCGTGCTATCTATCGAAAAGGAAGGCAAATGGCACCCCATAGCATATGCCTCACACGCCATGACCCCGGAGCAGCGGAACTACCCAATCGCTGATAAAGAGATGCTCAGCATCATCTCAGCCCTAGAAAACTGGCAACACTATTTGGAGGGTATGCAATTTGAATTCAAAATCTGGAACGATCATCAGAATTTGTCATGGTTCATGACGTGACAAGATCTCAACCGACGGCAAGTGCAATGGGCACAGTACCTCTTACGCTTTAATTTCAAATGGCTCCACAAGGCAGGCACACTAATGGGCAAGGCAGATGCCCTCTCACGATGATCAGACCTCTTGGAAGGAGTAGAGGACGATAACAAAGGAGTGACCGTGATCCCACCAGAGAGGATCACTTACCTTGGCACAGGCTCGAGAGAGAACTCTTGCCCTGAGGAAGCAACAGAAGTCATGATAGAAGGACCAGGAGAATGTCTAATGGATAAGATCTCACATGAAACAATCCGACTCCCGACCACTGTAATAGGAAAGCTGAAAGGGCAGGGGTATCAGATCAAAGACCACGTGCTCAAGCACAATGGAAAGATCTACATGCCACCAGTGCTGCACACCATCCGCAAATTCTAATTGTTATGTAGAGGTCTGGACAGATAGTTACAGATATTACAGAACTACAGCAAGGTCCCCATTGTACAGAGGGGCTACAGGGATAGTACAGCACCACAGGCTGTACAGCTTATTTGTCAGCATGTACAGTGCAGCACAGACATAGGTGGCTGTGCAGGCATGCACAGTGTGTACAGACAATACAGAATCTAGTCATAGCAGTACTGCCATTTTTTTTCTTGCACCCCATCTGGTTGTCTTTGAAATAAGTGATATTGATACACTACTACAATTCATTGTATGCTATCATCCCACTAACCCATCGCATCGTCATCAGTCACCACGACCTGCACACATGCTCTGTGCATCAACACGTCATCGTGGTGTTATCGATGGCACCAGATCGACAATACCACATTAT
>JBBPTI010000001.1:46222-77439 GCA_038093995.1 Tylopilus aff. callainus | reverse complement strand
AGAGTATGCCTAGGAGGGTTCAGGAGGTCATCAAGGCCAAAGGAGGATATACCACATACTAGTATTCATACCCTTGATATCAGCAACAAAACTGTTGCAATGGCATTGCAGTTTTAAAATGGCCATACCTCCATAGCCGCTAGGCCAAATCACATGATCAAGAGATGGTTTTGTAGCTATTTGTTTGTACTTTGTTTGTCTCTACTACAGCTAAGCGAAATTCCCAGGGGTGATTGCGGTGCGCTTCACGCACCGTGTTGGGGTTAGACATTGCAATGGTTTTGTTGCTCACTGTATAGGGCAATGAGAGGCGAGGAGCACTGTGAAGTAGGGCATCGTAGGGTGCTGGAATGGTAGCGAGGGAGTGCAAGCAACTGAGCTAAGGGCCAAAGAAGAGGAAAAAGTGTAGTGCAGGCCCGTGCGTAGCATCAAGTACAGCGTGATCGTAACAGAATCATCAAATCACAAACCACTGACAAGGCTGCATTCAGCAAGGCAACAGGTAGCAGATGGTGCAATATGCCTGAAGAAACAATGAAGCTCCATTACAGTGAGCTTATCAGTGGTGGCAGATGCAGTGTCATACTCATGGACAACATGATACAGGCCCTTTGAGGTACATGGAATATGTCCAATGGTTTCACTGTCAAATCCCTGAATGGTGCAATGGCCATCAGCAAATGTTGTCAAGAAGCCAAGCTCATTAAGACAACTGATAGAGACTAGTATGTAGCTGACTTCTGGGGAGAAGAGGACTTCAGTGAGCCAAAGACAGGACATATCTTGTTTGTTTGGCACTTCAATGACCATGTCACCAATCCTAGTCATGCTGAAGATTTGGCAGTTGGCAGCTGTAAAGGATTTCAAGGGGATATCTGTGAGTCCCTTGAAACATTCATAGTATGGGGAGATGTGGTGAGTAGTGCCAGAGTCATATAACTTGACATGGCACAAGTTGGCACTTGACTTACTAGTGACTTTCAAGGCTAAGTCACTATTATTGACATGGTGAACCAGACCAGCTGAAAAATTCTCATTGTTGGTGTCTGCTCCAAGAATCTTGTCATTGGACAGATCATCATTAGTAGTGAGTGAGAACCAATCATCTGAGTTAATTTCTTCACCACTATCCTCATCTTTAATGGCAGTTGGAAGTAATCCAGGGATTGAATCATCATCACTGAATAGGCTGGAGATACCAAAGATGCCATCTTCATCATCTGAGTCAATGGTGTTAACATGTGCACTGCTTCCAACAGGGGTGGGTGTGGGTTTCTTCTGTTCAGTCTCTAGGTTCTTTTTTTGATTATGCAGATAGTGGTGGGGTGATTTGTGCTGGTCCAATCCACAGATCCAGCATGATCCAGAGTTGCCAGAGTTTCCCCTTCCATCATTAGCAGGACAGGTAATACTGTGCAGACCTTGTCCATGACCTTGGCCACAAGTAGCAGGTATAGTGGCCATGGCTTCATCTCAATTGTGATGTCATTCTTTGCTATCATGATGAGGGGATTCCTGGGCCTTTTGGTACTCAGCTTCTTCAATAACAATGGAGATAAGAATATCAGGTGCAATCATCTTGGTAGAACTGTAAAGGCAAGTGGCAGTGAGCTGACTGGAAGCAAAGTTTGCAAGGGAGTTGGGAAGGGACTGAATGATGGTCAAGTGGTAGTTCTTTTTGTCAATAGTGACACCAACAGAGGCCAACTCCTCTTACTTGGTATGCAAACCATCAAGGAAGTGGCAGACTTCCTGTCCCTTGGGGAGATGGGACTCCAAGAATTGGGTGTGTAGGTCTGTTTGCACATATGCACCCTTCTCTGTATACTCAGTAACAATAGCTTGCCACATCTCTGCCACAGTTGCTAAAGCTTTGACACATAAAGCAGTGGAGTTGGGGATATGTTGGGTAAGAAGATGCTTGGCAAGGCTTTCATTCTTAATCCATTTGTTGACAGCAGCAGTTTCCTCAGGAGTAGGGGTTGAAAAGAGGGTGGGTTGAGGAGATGATGTGTCTAAATGACCCCAAAAGTCTTTGGCTTCAACAGCTACCTGGAAATGAAAGGCAAAGATAGCCCAGTTTGTACCCTTGATATCAAGCTTGGGTACATTAGTGGGGAGAGTGTCTGTGGTAATAGGGATGGTGGACATTGTGACCAGGACTAGTATCAGAGGGTAAGTGTGGAGCTCATAACCTATAGAATGAGGTATATGCACATGATGGCTATCAAGGGACAGCTTAACTCAGTTGTCATGCACTCAAGACAATGGACTGTGATTTACCTATTGAGGGACAGCTTAACTATGTACAGTGTCAGCTCAAGTAGATATAATGGTATGAAAGAAAAGGGCCTCACCTTAGTCATCATGCACTCAAGACAATGGACTGAGGTAACAGGCAATACAAGTTCAAACTAAATACTATGTTGGTTGGAATAGTTGTACAAGATCAGAAACAAACAAGGGCATGCTCAGCCCATCATCTATGCATGAGCATAGGTTGAAAAACAATAATGTATGCACTGAAAAGTATAAATGATATGAGAATGGAATAATAAATGACAAACTACAATATGCATTGTTGTTGCAGTGCAGTCTGGTGATGCTTGGAATTGTGGCCAAGCTTGCTCTGACTTCAACAATTCCTCTATACATTGGTGACTGGCCTAACTACCAGGCATGTTGCAGAGCACTTTCAATGATCAAACAGCACAATTTCTATGTAAGCAAAAATCTGGATTTGGCTTTGACAATGACATTCAATTTCTGTTGTGCATAATATTACAGCTACTTTCAGAAAATGATCACAATATTCTTGATGAAATGACCCTTAGTGAGGGTTAGTGAGCAGTGATGAAGATGAAGCAACAAGGAGTGATAACTAGAGCTAGTGGGGGCCCAGGCATCAACTGAGCACTAAGGAAAAAACCCAGAATAACTTGAATGAGGAATCTGGGGCTAAATTGCCAGCCTTATATATGTTTACAGGATTTGTATGTATTTGTACACTATTACTAGATATAGTGGGACTTCAGGGTAGATGTGGAAACAAGGGACTTACACCACTGGCTAGGAATGAGTCACAATGAGTCATAGCACTGCCTTATGTAGCTGGCAGCTGATGATGTGTGATTGTGCCATTGTGGTGCAATATGGTGTCATGGTGTCATTGTTGGGGCTGTGCAAGGGGCTAGATTGCTGGCTAAGGTAAACACAGCTTTGTGCAGCCATTGTGTGGTGTGTGAATGCTGTCAGCCAGGATTGTATGACAAAGGAGAAGGGGAGGCACATGAGTGTAGAACCAGAATAGAGGGAGCAATGAAACAAGAGGAGAGCTGTGCCAGGACAGGGGTGAGCCAAAAAAGGATATGAATGCAAGTGGGTTGTAACACTACCCCCCCCTTATGACTCAGACTCTGGATAAGGGAACAGGAGAGCATGAGGAAAAAGTGTGGAGAAAGAGAGATGTGAGATGGACTGTGGATATGGAAGAGTGGGAGGCATGGAAGTCCTGGAGGGCATCAGCACAGTGGGTAAGGTTGGAGGCAGGTTCCCAGGTGCAATCTGAATTAGGATAGCGCTTCCAGTGGATGAGATATTGGAGGCTATGACCCTGAGGCCAAGAGTTGATGATGTAGTCAACCTCATACTCCAAGTTGCGCAAGTCTGTGATGAGCATGGGGCCAGGACACAGCTTGGGCTGACCTAGTAGGGGAGTTGAGTAGCATTTGGTATGGGAGATATTCACAACCAGGTGAATGCACATGTGGCTAGAAAGGTGAAGCTCAATGGTGTTAGGCCCATGCATGGCAATAATGAGGAAGGGGCTGGTCCACCAATTGGAGAGCTTTCAGCAGGGTGTTGTGAAGGAGAGATTGTCTGTGAAAAGCCAAACTTGGTCTTCCAGGAAGTAAGTGGGCACCACAATGCAATGCCAATTAGTGGCCACCTTCATGCATTCCTGGGCCTGTGAAAGGTGTCAATGTGTCTGAGAGAGTACCTCCTTGAAATCCACAGCAGTTTGTGAGGCATAGGGAGACTTGGTGTTCTGAGGCTCCACTTCCATTTGTGGTTTGTACATTTATGTCACCTGAAAAGGGGAGAATTTGGAAGTAGTGGACTGCTTCACATTAATGGAGAATTGGGCCAGTGGGAGCCAATGTGCCCAGTCATCCTGTTGTTCAGTGCAGTACAGATGAAGGTATTGGGAAACCTCTCTATTCATATGCTTTATCTGCCTGTTGGTCTGTGGATGGTGGGCAGAGGATAACTTAGTCAAAATATCTGACTGCTGACAAAGGGAAAGCATAAGAGATGAGGTGAACTGAGGTCTGTGATCTGAGACAATAGAGGAGGGGAGGCTGTGATGCTTCTATACATGTGATACAGTGACTCCAAAAAGTATTGCAATGCCTAACCCTGATGTGGTGTGCAAAGCACACCACAAGCACCTGTGGGAATTTCACTTATATGTGACTGGGACAAACAAAGTACAAACTCTTGGCTACCAGATGGTGCCTAGATCATGTGATTCAGATCAGAGGATGCCAAGATATGGCTATTTTAAAACATTAACTCCATTGCAACAGTTTTTTCACTTTTGGTATCCAAGGGGTATTAGTACTTGGTTTAGCCTCCCTTTGCCTTCAGCACTTCCTGAATCCTCCTAGGCATGCTCTCAATCAGATTTTGACACTCTTCAGCTGATATTCCCTCCCACTCTACCTGAATCCTGTCCCATAATTCCACTATTCCCTTAGGAGGGTGTTGATGACTTGCCAGTCTTCTCTTGAGGATACCCCAGGCCTGTTCAATAGGACTGAGGTCAGGAGACTGTGCAGGCCATACCATAGTCCTAAAATCCTGCTCTTCTAGCCACTCCTTGACCTTTTTACAGGTATGCTTGGGGTCATTGTCCTGCTAAAAGATGATGTTAGAAGGATTGAGACCATAGTATTGTAGGGTTTCCTGCAGCTCATCCTTCAAAATCTGAAGGTAAAGGTCTCCATCCATCCTACCATCAATCTTAAAAGCATAACCAACACCATACCAAGTCATACAGCCCCACATCATCAAAGAACCCCCTCCAAACTTGACTGTCCCCTCAACCAGCCTATCACTAAGGCCCTCACCTGGCTTTTTCCATACCCATTTGTGCCCATCTGATCCAAGATGATTAATTCTGGTCTCATCAGACCATATCACCTTCTTCCAATCCTCTATAGTCCAATCCTTATGAGCATAAGCAAAGTCCAAATATGCCTTGCATGAAATGACCTCAGGTGCTAGGTACTAGAAGGTGTGGAGTGACGACGACTGCAGGTGCCAGGGCACTAGGCGGCGTGTAGCAAAAGTGAAGTGAAATAGAAAGGTGAGTCAATCTCCTAGTATGTGGGTGCCTTGTGAGGGAAGACCCAAGAAGAATTGATTGGGGCTCCGATATAATACAGGTGGTCTTATATACTACTACAATCAGGATTCAAGCAGAGCCTAAAGTAAGTAAGGGCAGGCTGAGATACTAAGTATGGAAGTGCGAGGGGAAAACTGGCCTGGTCCATGCAAGCAGGGCAATGCTGTGGGCTAAATGCTACTGGAGTGGGAAAGGGTGGTGAGCAATGGTGCCATCACAAGGTTAATGCCATTGGAGTGGGAATAGATGGCGTACTATGGCATGCGATGCGCGAGTATCACTATTGGTGTGCGACCGGATGGTGACATATGGTGCCATTGCAACTGTGGATTGCCTAAGTGCTGTGGGTGGCATCAGTATCCGGATAATCAGGTCTTTATTCTACCATGGTCTGGTGCCCAGAATGCTGCGGATACTGTGCTAACCAGTGTGGGAAGGGGACTTGGGCAATACCAAGTCGCAGCACTGTGGTGTGGGTCAAAGGGGCTAAAGAAGGCAATGTAGGAAAGAGTGGAATGTAGCGGAGCCGTGAGCATAACATTGCAATGCTTGGTAGAGAAAAGAGGGTATTCATGCTTGACTACAGCCTTTATACCAGTCTTCTTCAAGTGGTGGTGAACTGTGTTGGCACTGAGAGGTTGATTGATGATATTGGAAAGAGTTTTGGTGACTTGAACAGCAGTTTCTGCTTTGCAACTAGTGATAAGATGGATAGCATGTTGGACATTGGTAGGAGAAAGCTTGGTTGGACAACCTCCAATAGACTTCTGGAGCTCAGAGCACTCTTTAGAACAAAGCCTTGATATGGTGGAAGCATGGAAACCAGTAGCTGAGGCAATAGAGCAAGTGAATTGACCAGCATCAAGCATAGAAAGAATGGTCTTCTTTTGAGTAAAAAAGAGTGATCACATGGTGATTATGGTTGAAAATCAAGGAGCATGTGAACTTTTTTAGATTCAGACACATTGTTTACATGTATATCTTTATCTGTACTACCAAACAACTGAAAGTATCATGTGACTTTGCATAGATCCCATTGTGCATATCAAAAGTGAAAAAACTGTTGCAATAGAGTTAATGTTTTAAAATAGCCATATCTTGGCATCCTCTGATCCAAATCACATGATCTAGGCACCATCTGGTAGCCAAGAGTTTGTACTTTGTTTGTCCCAGTCACATATAAGCGAAATTTCCACAGGTGCTTGTGGTATGCAAAGCACATGGTGGTGACTGTGCATCCATGACAGTTGGAAAAAATGATCACAGTAAATTGATATTTTGCTGATGTTTTCTCTTGTTTGTTTTAGAGTGTCAGCCATTCACTCAGCAATATGCATGACATAGAGGTTCTTAGACTCTCTGGGTTTCAATGCCCATTCAGGGTAGGTATGACCATATGACCTGGAAAGGGGAGAAGCATGTAGAGCTCAACTGTTTGGAGTTAATGGAGAACCAGGCAAGTGGTAGCCAGTGAGACCATTTCTCCTGCCATTCTGTGGATCTGTGGTGCACGAGAAGGGGCAGACAAGACACACCTATAGACAAGAGGGTACCTAAATGCTAATGACGCAGTCGCAAACATTAAAGGGACAGAATGCTGTGGTATAACATCAACTACACAATGTAAGGAGTGCGGGTAGTAAGACGAAGAGTAAAACCGTACGATCAAAATAAGTGGAAAGAGGAATGTTCATGGATTTGGAGCTAAATTCTTTATTATTATAATACTACCCGCTAAAGCGAATAATCCTCCAAAACGTGGATGACGATCTAATTTGCGAGAAACGGCTACAAAGCTACTTGGCAATCGGGCTTCCACTGTCAGTGTTATGTAGACCACTGTATGGATAGGGTGCTAAATGGATCTCCTCGTCATAGCTGGTAAGGGGACGAACTCCCGAAGGTTCGTGACTGGTCGAAACCATGTCGGCCGCATACTTGCTGCCATCTATACCAAATGCTTGTCCGAAATCCGTTCTCTTGTAGTTATTGCCAAATGCAGCCTCTGATCGACGACCAGAATGAGTGGAGGGCTTGCCGCGGGCACAGTCAACGAAGAATTTGAGAGATCCGAAAATTTCAACGAAGAAATCAGCTGAAAAAACGTCAGAAACTAAAGACGTGAAAGAAAAGAAATAACATACTGAAGTTGATGCTGTACAGATCTATTAGCGCCATACTATGCGGAAGTGACCTGACTCACCTATCCCACAACGCACGCCATATGTTAGTCTTGGGGGCGCCTTCAACTCTGTACTCGTTCCAAGTATATGCCCACATCATCAGCAGAGAGAAGAAAACCATCTAGAAGGCACAGATTTGACTTGCTTCAAAGCTGTCGGTGTCAAACCTTACCTCAACGCAAGTGGCCAGAGCATTCAGACCGTCTGCAATATTGGTCGCTGTCCAGTATTGTGTGGCTGCAGGAAAAGTGAAGGTCGGCCCCTGCGAAGCCTCAGCAATGGTTGTTCAAGAAACTCACCCTTGAGGACAGATCGTTCAAGCACATTGAACTATTCATTAAAGGCAGAGATTTGCCTAGGTTACTATGTCGACCATAAAGTGCACTCACTATGAATGACTGATAGAACGTGAACATAACAATTAGCTTGATAGACAAGAATTTTGCAAGAGGCCGCCGTCCTTGAAGCTCGTGTTTGGTGAGACCGTAAAATAGAAGGAGCCCATATAGAGCAATACTGATTGTCATTCAGATAGTGCGTATCAGGTGAGACAGTAGAGAAATACCTTATGCTGATGAAGTCGATTACTTGTAGGTAGACATCGGCAAAATAAACACTGTATGGACCCGATGAACAGAGGACGCCGAGTGCTTCACATATTATGCCCGCAATAGAGCATGCTTTGTCGGTGGTTAAGCACACTCTAGAAACAAACCGGAAAGGGAAATCACCTGGACGGATGATCACATATTGTAGGACAGACCACTACCAACGGTTAGGGGGATGTCGTCTGGTGACGTATTGATGATCCTACCTTGACGGTGTACATGAAATATGCCTAGTGAGAGAAACACTGAATGAGCAACGCACGAAGAAGTATTTAACATGGGGCCAACCTTGGTTGGTCGATATCTCCAGCAACAGAACTGCGGGAAAGTTAAGAGTATAGCGGGTAACGAAAGGTAGGAAACATTACAGGTATCGGAAGTGGTCTCTTATCTTTGCGTTCCATGGCCTTCAAAGCACTATGACCAGACGCAGTGTTCGCCACATACTCAATCAAGAGTAATCTACCATAGAGCTCCGTTCATACCCGAAAGCGTGATAAAAAGTTAATACGCACAGGAAAGCGCTCAGTGTAATTGCCTATTGCGTTTTAGCTGGGAAATTAAGTACGGACGTAAGACTTACCTCATACGCTGCAAGTCCGCGGTGAGTTATGTCCACGAGATAGGAAAGTCACGGCTCACCTGCTTCTGCAAGACTGTAGTAGGTGTAACTCCGGAAAAAACGGTACGAGAAGAAGGAAACAACAGCATAAACCAGCGGCATATACAGAATTCGTAGGCTAATAGAAACAATTGGTCAATCCGATTCGATCGCACATATCTCTAACACTCACACTTGTCGCTGTTCATTGGGCTTTGTATAGTTGCTAAGAAGAGATTTGCATATTCATAGACTTGACGGATTATAGTAACTCACCGGCAGTGTTGCAAAATCGAAACGAATGAAATGAGCACCGTCTGTCAACATATTTCCACGGAATGAAAGAGAGCCCTGACAGACGACATAGGGACCTACAAGTGCTGCGCAGCCTCCAGCGATGGCCCAGCCAATCCTGTGCTCGTCCCAATTCAGGTCTCCAGAACTCCAAAAACTACTTTGATCAATGGCCTCAGTGTTCTGCGAAGGGCATGTCGGTGCCATGTGCTTCGAGGCTCGTGGAGAAAATTGACCCGAACAAGAGCCAATTGGAAACTCGTACAAGAACACGGTTCTGCTCGCAGAGTCCTAGAGTAAATCTGCCCGCTGGCAGAACCTCAGAGGGAGTGGGTGTTGACCGCAACAAAAGAACTCGTTAGGTTGCCTAGTCTTGCTTATGTAAATTGGATGCATATGGTAATGTCCGGTGGCTGGACACAAGCCGAACCTTTAAAAGTTTCATCGTAGCGCTGGTGCGCATAGATGTTATAAACTTCGACGTGTCAACACTTCCAGCATAGGCAAATTGTATAGGCTTTGCACTACCGTGCTGTTTCCATCGAGGGGGACTCGAAGCTCTAGGCCCTGCCCACGAGGTCAGGATAAGGCGCTTAGATGCACGAGGCAGTGATCCACACTGATAAGAGTAACGCGTGCAGTGGCTCTTCGAGAACATCCACTTTGACCTTACATCCCTACCCCGCTTTGTGAGCAGGGTAAATTGACGTCGAATATTATGAGTGAGTGTCGGCTTCAAGACAGATCGATTCTGACCGTTTACCCAGGCGGCCCAAAAACAATCGAAATTAGAGCACGTAACCGTATACGCTCGCTCGTCTTCTTGGAGGATAGTGGACACCTCCTGGGTGCTGACGATGAAGGAATTATCCGACAGTGGCGCTGCAGTGATGGACAGGAGATTGGAGAGGGAATCAAAACTTTGTCCGGCCTTATCACAGCAATGGTCCTCTCCGACGACGGCAACTGGATTGTCAGTAGCGGGTGGCAGGTGGCCAACGTATTGAGTAGGAAAACACAGGCAAGGATTACAGTGAGCGAGCACACAGATTGGGTGGATACAGTTCATGTCTCCCCCGATTCGACAAAGTTTGCAACCGGTGCAAATGACAAGCGAGCGTTCATCTGGGACATCTCGACTGGGAAACAACTCGTTGGTCCACTCGAGCACAGTGATCGCGTCAGGACGGTGAGATTCTCTCCCACCGGGGATCGCATCGCCACAAGTAGCATGAAGTGCCTGCGACTCTACGACGTGAACAACGGTGACCTGCTCCATACCATTACGACCTCCGTTGTTTCATACGACAGCAGCGATCTCATCGCGTGGTCAGGTGTCCAGAACATCTTTGCCTTGACATCCTATAATACGCTCGCTCACATCCACGTAAACGCAAAGCAAACTCTCTCTAACTGGACAGTTCCCGCAGAGCAAGGTAGTAGTTTCGGGTACATCGCCTTGTCCAGCAACGGCAAATTCATCGCCTCCTTTGTTGGTCATTTTATTTCGCTTTGGGATGTGTCCACATATACGCAGATTGGTTCTGCCATCACACACTCCGTGGCTATATGGTCGATTGCACTCTCCTCCGACAACAACTGCCTCGCAACTAGTGACGCGAATGGAGTAATCACCCTTCACAACCTCAACTATATCGTTCCAAACTACTATCTCCTCAGTCGGGGTGTTACTCAACGACCTCGGGCTGACCTTGGGCCGCGGAGTGCCGCCCCTCGTGACGAGGCACGTGTGCCGGAGTTGCCCTCGGGTACGTTTCTTGGTGACTTTACTGAGGAAGACAGTTAAGCCCCTTGACGATCGTCTTCATCTAGAGGATCTTCCACTGCACATCTCGGGTGGCATGTACCGCATTAAAAGTAATACAGCCGATCTATACCTTACGTGCCCGCAGCCTGCACCCGGCATAGTCGATGTACAAAAATTAAATCAGTCCAGTGCTTCTCAAAAAGTCCGTCACTGTTCCCCTTATCTAGATCGACGTAGACTAAACAACGGACTTGGCCAGTGGGCTGTTTCCCTTGTTGCCAATGGGACCTACAGCATCACGGCTCGTCGAGGGAGCATAGATGTATCGTTGAGTGTCGGGTTCTCTAACGCACTGATTTGTGTTTCAAGTGGCGAATATACTACTTGGACCATCGAGCCTAGGGGAGATGCATATGTGTCAGTCTTTGTCCCTTATCGCTCATATGTTTATCCGCCCACTTATCAACACAGGATCGGAAATGCTTCAGATGCCACAGCTCTTCGCTGTGGAGATGACCAAAGTGTAAGCTAGTCTACGTGCTCCTAGCTGAAGCTCATTCTGGACATACATAGGTCTCTGTTTTGTTTCGCGATGTAGGCATAGCTCATTAGATTTTGCGACGTACATACACAGTATTAACATGCTTCCTCGTACGCAGAACACTCCAAGTCAGCGTTGGGTCCTGGAACGTGTTACGGATTGAGCCATGTAGTAGCTGAGAAGGACACGAACAGGGATGGGCTTCGCTTGAAGAAAGAGATGTTTTCCCAATGCGTACTGTATTTCATTGCTCAGTCTCATCATGTGTACAATTTGATGTCTATGTACAGTGGCGAATTCATTGTTCGCTCGAATCTCCTAGATTGCGACTATGGATAAGACCAAGAAAATATAGCACGACTGATTCCTGTCGCAGACATGCGTGATAGGGGTGCACCAGTTCCCATGTTTCCCTCTGGGAATGACAAGACAGCATGATTTATCAATGCAAGATGTCTACAACAAACCTGCAGTGACATACATCGCGCCCACCCAAAAATCAGACCAGGCATCACCCCCAAGGTCGTCAATCAACAGAACGTGCCCTCAAGGAATCCATCGCATCAGCGTTTGACAGTGGGTAGAGTTGTCTGCGAGCCCCTCAAAGGTTTACTTCTTCTTGGACGTCTTGCCGCCACTCTTGTCTTTTGCAGGGGACTCGGGACTCGAGAGTGTTTCTTTACTCTGAAGTGGTGTCAGTCAAACACCATAGCGAGGTGGACGAGTCGAACTAACGGCAGGGGGAGAAGTCGTTCCCTTTGAAGGGGGGGGGCTTTGGCAGTACCGCCGCCAGCAGATGTAGCTAATTAAAGAACACAAACGACACGGTCCGCATTGATCTTGCGGTAGAGTGAACCAAGCAGAAAGACCAAGCAGAAAGACCAATCAGCTTTTGGAGGCCTTCTTCGACACCTGGTCTGGTGAGAGATAAGAAGTGGGTAGTGACTTGGGGATCCAGACTCGGAATGAGAGTGAGATTTTATACCCCTACATCGCCCTGCTCTCAGCCTCAATCGGCCGTATTACAGCTCGTAGGGCGGGTATATAAAAATGGAGAAAGCATTTTAGGTCAGTCAACGATTTCCCCGCCAATGGGATGCTAGCTCGATTAAGCTCTTCGGGAGCACACTCTTTACAGGATAAGTGATCGACGTGGTGCTGTAGAGAATTGCGAGACGAGTGGCGGAATGCGCCGCCTTACGAGGACCTTGCCCTTAGACATACACGACGGAACTGCTCGGGTCGTTGATCATGGAAACCTCGGAAGTACAAACCTGTGCGGTACGACAATACGAGTGAGAAAACAATGTACCACGATGGGTAACATTATGCGCTCATCCGTAATAGCAAGGATGTCAAACGCCTTCCTCGATAACCGAAACCCATCAATCGCATAAAGGCTCGTGTGCTCAAGGGCATAATGCTAGCGTGCCTTGATCGGAAGTATTCCTTGAGAACCCACTCGTCTTCAACATAAGCAAGTCTTGCCGTCGATGAGCTAATTTGGCCACCGGCCACGTCCGTATGTAACGCGCTTCTAGCATTAGCAAGCCAGCGGAACAAAAAGCAATACATTTCCAGATGTGACCATAGTGTTGATCCTGGCTGCTAAATCACGGGCGCGTGGTATTCGCCGCTCTGCTGTCAAATGATGTCTGCTGTCTCAGTCTGACGGAGTTGAGAAGATGACTTCAAAAAGTGCGTGCGTATACCAGGTTCTCACAGATTTTTCCGAGATAGGCTGAATTTGTTATACTGGAAGTAATTGAGCTATCGGCTAATAGGAGCTTTTGTGTGGAACGTACCATGATCCATCCATTTGGTATGACAACCTCATTCAAGCCACATCATGGAACAAAGGGGTATAGGTCAATGGGAGGTTGTTCTGCCGACTTACGTCCGACTCTGCCCGACTAGCTCGAAGCATTTTCGTCCGCGGTGCGCCTCTTCCTCCACACCCGCAGGCCTTTCTGGAAACAGTCCCAATTCATACCATCAATGACCCAAATAAACGTCACACCTTTGAACGAGAACGTGTGAGCATGTCCTGTTCCAACAACAAGCATCACATACCGAGCTGCCTCTCCACCTCCTTGTTTCTCGATTCGTCATCGAAAAAGAGCTATGCACCAGGTCAGGGGTCACGACGCGGCTCGGTGTGGTAACACCCTTACCATCTCACTGTATGGTATACCAGTGACCTTGTGAAGTTGTTTGAAATGCGCAATCTTGGATCCGGGATATATTTCCAGATGATCAAAGAACGTAATTGTAGGCAGCGACTCGGTGCTTTTGGTACCAGAAACGTTGATGTCTTTGCCAGCGGACAAAGATAGGGGAATCTTGATCAGTCGGAGCGCCTCTCGAGCACTTCCCAGTGTAAGACCACTAACAACGCGTCTCCCGGAGAACTGACTCACAGTTTGGTTGCAGACGTTCTCGAGGCAGCTGCGACAGTGACCTCTGGCTTGCTCTTTAATTCGCGCAAGATCTCGGGGACGTCCTTGTATAGCTCTACTCTCTTGGGCTGGTCGGCGCTGTCGTACACTACTCCAGTGTTGGAGTCCTGCTTCAAAGGCGGCTCTACGTGGGTATCTATCCAAAAGTCCCACAACGTGTAACTCGTATACCCATGAGTCGGATAGCGCACGCAAACAGGGCAAGGTGGTACGTACTCCAAGTCAAAGGCGATCAGCTGGGGGAATCGTCCATCATCCATCTTTTTTCGATCCAACGTTGCTACCGGTTGACTTGTCGACTTCTGCTGTGCGACGCTGTTGCCTCAACCTCCAAAGTGGTGGTTCGTTTATAGGTCCAACTGTACTGTGATCCGTCCGAACGGCTTCTCCCGGGCCGGCCCCAGAGTTACCATATATAGCAGCGCGTCCAACAGTGTACTTGCGACTTGCAATCTCCGTATGCGCGTCACTAGCAGACCAGCCCATAATTCTTGGCATTCGCGAGTGCGATTCTCTTAGCCCAAGTGTATGCATTGTCATAACCCATACACTATGAAAACACATACCCGGATAGGTATGGATTATAACAGGGTCGAGTATACTTGACATTGCATCTCAAGCGAGCCGACAACTATGCCAATACTAATCAGTTATGTTCACAATGACCACCACAGCCCATCAACAAAATTGCATTAGAAACCCCCCAAACCCCAAAATTCGTAGTACACATCTACCGTGACTACGCATGTAGCGAATTACTTCTAACAAGGTCGTAAAGACCGTGATCTCATTAAAACCGTGGTACTTGGATATTATTCATCGGGTATAATTCCTCTCATCATCGTGCTGTTGTAAGGGATTTGAATTGATCCGAGTTTAGGTGCATGCACCGCCATCCGTCCAGGCGCCATTGGGACCTTGTGCATGACATCATCATCGAGTGGCCTTTTATACAAAAGAAAGGCTTACCTCCTGGTGCTTCGTTCTGGTTCCACTGGTTTGCAAACCAGAGATCACCACTTGATCGACGTTAAGCATCAAAACGACTTGAATGGTTCACCAAATACTCACTTGTAGGTGACCTCATTACCGCTTGTGTACTTCAAAGTATGGTGAGCAGAGCATGTACATGAACACGGCCTGGAAGAACTTACTGCAACACTGCTGTCCCATGGAGAAACACCAGCGCAGTCACCACTTCCGGGTGCTCCGGTGTTCGTGGGAGACGCTGTTGAACTCGTAGTCGTTGGCGAAGGTGGAACTGGCCATGTCTTTCCGCGGACGGTTGCAATCCACGAAGAGGTAGCATCAGGGTACTATCGAACAAATGTTGTCAACTCTTTTCGACAGACAAAGACAAATAGAATCACCTGCCAAGCCATCACACCACCACCTGCACGAGTTATTCTCAGTCAGCACTCCAAAGTGCTAGGAATGTAAATGAATAAAAACTGACTCCAGCCCTTCGAATGTGCTTCCGAGACACACGAAGCGAGCGTCGAGGCGTCCATATACCCATTGCTGGAGTCCGATGATGTTGCTGGCTTTCCTATTGCGAGTTTGTCCGCGGTAACACCGCTTTCTATAATCTGGAAGAGAGCGCTTTTGGGCCACTGTGACGAAGAAGCGGTCAGAAGGCCAGCGCACGTCGTGTATTCCGACGTTCCTTCTGTGGACCGAGTAATGTTGGCTTCAGTATCTTACGTGAAGAATTAAATTGTTTGGCTCGCTCACGATTGTAGAACTATCAAAACATAATGTGTCGTCAATGACGCTGATCAACAAAAATAGATCATGCTTACCTGAACATTATACTAAAATAATATTAATCAGAACCCAAGAAATGAAACGGACCTGCGAAATCAAACCAACTTACCCAATCGATCATAGAGCCGACACTCTTGTCAATATGGAGGTAACCTCCACCTTTCCACATGGATGGAGAAAACCTTGTCGCCACGTAGATGAACAGGCGCCACATGCTGATTTGACCGTTGGACTCACCATGGCGCGACAGCTATAATATAAATATATTTGGTTAACGACCATCACACTCAACTTGTAGTAAACAACCTACGGGCATGACTGAGAATATACTCTCCCTGGGGAAGCCTCGCCCGGAGCTGCTTTGTGTAACTGATGATCCAGGACTCGGCAGTACCAGCAAAAAACGCATTGAAATCCTGTTGTTCGCAGAAATTTCAATTAGTCAAGTCGCAAGACGGGCAAGCTCAAGCACCTCATAATCGACGTCGATGCCATTGACACCATACTGAATCACCCAGTCAGCCATAGTGTCTGCTGACTTGACAGCGTCAACACCCGAGGACGTTGGCGTCTCGGTGGACCCAAAACCGGAGACGAGCAATGAGATTCCGGCTGCGTTATACTGGCGCAAGTAGTCGGCACGTTGACTGGCGGTAAGCTCTTGCCAATTCTGAGCCTGATCGACAGAGCCGGAAGCCAACAAAAAGGTAATGGCGCTGCAGATACATCAACCATCGTGTAGCATACATAGTACGACAGATGCTTACAAGACATTGAAACCCTGCCCGTGAGATGGTCAGTGACATAACTGTGGCCCGAGTACATTGCTTACCCGAAGTTTTGACGGGGGAGGGAAGGGGTTGACCCACTTATCATTGTAAACCACAAAACGAGGAGCAGCGGGTGTCGACCTCTTCAACACGTCACGGGCAGAAGGACTGAGGCGCCTGAGTTTGTCTGCCAACGGAATGGCCTGGACGGACCCGAGTACGGACAAGACCGTTACGGCCGCGACCACAGCAGAACGGAAAGACACCATGGATCCGGAGCGAGCTGGAGGGGGAGCTGCTTACCTTGGTTCATGTCATGGCAGTATTTATAGCGGAAAAAAGTCGGTCAGGGAGGGGTAGGTCTAATAGACCTTGCGCTTCGAGACAGAGTAAGAAGCATAGCAACGGCATGGTTCTCGTATCGTGGGCCCATCTATGGCTTGAAAGTGACCCCACGAGTCTAAGCGAGAGCTTCTGATTGAACCGGAGGGCCTTTGTACGGCACTCGCTGAAATTGTTTGTTATATCCTGCACGGAACGAGCGCATAGAAGGCAGATGAGCCAGACCCCAGGGTCGGACATTGAGTAGTGGGTGACGAAAACAGGGCAACAAGACCCTCAAGCAAGACGTAACACACCTCCGACAACAAGCCTTCGTGCTTGGATGGCACAGAGAGACAGTACGCACTACATTTTGGGGACGACGCAGAAAGTCGAGCTGTACCCGTCGGACGTTGTATAAGAAAAAGGACAAATTTATTCAAAGAATGCCGGTAGCGAGCAGAAAAGATGCCTAGCTTGGGAAACCCGAAACTATGGCCGAGTGCATATGTTCTTGGTGACATGGGTGCAGCACGACAAGTGGACAAGAGACGTGGTACATGGATCGGGTATTACGTGCGTTCGTGCGGCACAAGATTGATTGATTCCGAACAAAACCTCTCACACTTGACGACAAATGCACAAACGCAAGCATCGAAAATCCGGTCGGGAGCAACCCGCCCTCTCGACCACGCCTCGCGTTCAACACACCGAACCCGTCCTGGACCCTTGTCTTTATATCCAAGCGCACGAAGCGGACGTGATCCGCGGACCATCTGCAGCGTCCGCACGCTTGCTCGAATGCCAGGACCCGTCTATCATAGCGGCCGCCAGTAGCAATTCAAATTCGGGTCTCATCCAATGGGGTCTATCAGAGCGTTCCGGAAGGCAATCGAGTCTTCCGGTATTGTGGGTAGATAGGTAGGTTTGTTCTTGGGCTGCCAGTGTTCACGGAACATGTATGTCGAACTCGGAAAGGTAGGGTCAACATGGATGTCAGCAGACGGGTCACGCATTCCAACCGCTATTAGGAGTGGTCGTCTCTCTCCTCTACCCCCGTCACCAATCGTGATCTCACCTTGTAACACAGGTACGACGTCCGACTTTTGCTGGATCACTTGCCCGACTGCAAGTCAACCAGCACGCAAGCAGGACCGCCTTCCCCGAGCGGATGGTCGGACCTTCCTTCTGACTCTGAGGACACGTTCTTCTTCACCCCTGGCGAGCTAGAAGACTATCACCGCGAGAAGCGACGCAGATTGATCGAGCGTAGTCGGGAAGAAAGATTAAGGGCACTTGCGACCGCTGATGACCAAGAAAAAACCGACCTAGACCCATGGGGAGGCAGCGACGAGGAGGTGATGTATCAAATTCATGCCTGGCCCCTTTCACTCTCATCTCATAAGTGCCGTGCAGCCTGACGAAGCCCAAAGAGAGCTTATTCGTAGGGCGGCCTCTCATGTCATTTTATCTCCGAATCCCGCACAGTTGGAGATGAGGATTTTAGCCAATTACGGTACTGACAAGAGGTTTGCTTTCTTGAGAGGACGCTGGTCTCGAGTTTGGAAGATAGAAAAGGAGAGAGCGAAACAACACCATGCGGAAGAAGCGAAAAGGAACCAGCTTCCTCTCACCTCTCTTGGAGGGCTCGCTAGCTATGGGGATAGCGACACCGACGGTGAGGAGTCGGCAGACAAGTCGATAGAGGAACCTGGAGATATAGTGGACACCTCGTGCACTCGGGATGCTCGCACCAGTGAAGACGCAGTACAAGAAGCTCGAAGGGCAAGAGCAAAGGCGTGGTCCGCGCAACGCCGTGCTGAACAATCCGAGCCACGCCCAGAGGAAGCCTAACCTCGACGCTATGTACCGTACAATGCGCGTTACCGACATTCGAATGCACTTGTTATTCATAACTCTTGATCCGTCGATGTATGGAAGAGCCTCTAGACGAAGACACGTAGTAAACACATACCATTAGCAAGTAGCCAGGTCTACCATTGACTGTGCATGGACCACAGTCAGAGGCTAATTTGTGGAGAAGGTAATCAATATATTTTGATCGGGAGTTGTTCCGCTTGGACGGGTTTGGCACTGAGGCCTGAGGACTTGCATCGACTCTTGGTGTCTCGCAGCAGCGACAATAGTAACCAAGTAACCTGCACGATGGTGGTTTCATTTCCATTGTCCTTGTACCTGTACTCGTCGAGATCAAAGATACCCAGCCTGGCTTGGCCATCCTGTCCATGACACCAACTTTGGTTCCCAGCAACTTGAACTCCCGACAAGTAAGGCTGGGCACCCTCTCAGAAAACCATTCACCATGAACATCCAAACTCCCACTCCAGAGCGCGATTACCTCCCGATTTCGGATCATGGCCTGTATGCGTGACTTTTGGGTCCTATCAAACGATCTGACGTGTTTCTGTCTCCTAGCATCGGCAATCTGAGGACGGCAGCTCTGGTAAATCTACACCTTTTGTGTCCTCATCGATGTCTGACGAACCCTTGTAGATCAGTTTAGATGGCTCGGGTGAGTGTCCACTCTACATATCAGGCTCGCGATAGGGGGTCGTGGCCAAGTATGACTGCGCCAAGTCGACTGCCACCATCCGTGGTTTACTCACATTGTCTGCACTCATCGTTTTTAGTGGAAAGCTACTGTATTCCAAACTTTGATTCCCCTTCTGTATTTGCTCGGATCCTTGACAAGGACAAGGTTGGATCCAGGGTCTTGATCAATGGCTCTCCACTCACGTCATTTCAGGGCGGTCATTTCTCAGTTACGCCAACCGCTCCGTTCACCACGAAACAGAACTATCTCCCAAGCTCCAACGTGTTGCAAACCAAGTATGATCTGTCTTTCGGAGAAGTGGCCCCTTGCTGAGATTATTACCCCCAGATTCCTTAACGACAAGGGCGTCGTTTCTGTAACTGGCAAGCCATTCGATCTTTGTCGTCCAACAAAACTTGACGACATTTAGATTTTTTGCCACGTCCAGGAAACGGGGAGACCAAGAGGCCCTTACTTTTTTGGTTGATAAGGCGCGTCGAGGTGCGCTAATCTGCGCTCTATGAGGAACTAGATGTTGACTTATACTCAGGTCGTTCGTGGCAATATTCCCCTCCGTGTCGAGTGCGCACCGGCATTCAACTACGCCAGGGATAAGCACACCACGGAAATCATCGCAGACAATACTATTCCATCTCACACACAAAACAAAGCCGTCTTTAAATCACCAAATCTTGAGCTAGACCTGCGTTATGTGGTGGAAAGTACGATTGACAGTGTACCCGCCCCCGAGGTTAACCTCGATCTCCTCGACCTTTCGTCCAAAGGCCATCTTGGTCCTGCCGCATATTGCAATCTTTCCCTCAAGGAAGGCCAACGCGTGACGTTTGTATTTCGCATCTGTCCCAAAGAAAGTCTCCGCTCCCAGATTAAAGTAACGCAAGCACACGCCGACGAACTTGGAGTACCCCTTGAAAGTATGCAGGGAGATTCACGAGAGTGCTTTCGAAGCTAATCTATTCAGAAGTGATCAAGGGTGTCGCCAAGTTACGTCCCGATGATGATCCATCGCTGACCAAAGTACGTCTTGATCTGTCTTGTGAAGAAAGTGGTCCTCCTGATACCTATGTCTAATCAGGAGTTACTCGATAACCTCTTTGTGGTATGCATTGGTTGTCCAACTATCTTCTTTTGTTCGCGTCGAACACTTTTCAGTCCACGAATAGATATTGGAACTCTTGGATACGCAAATCTACTTATCAAGGTTCTTGGAAAGAAGCCGTCCACAGGAGCGCTCTCGCCCTCAAGTTGTTGATCTACGAGCCAACTGGTACGTGAAATCAATACCATGTGATATGCTGTATAACGTTGTGGAATTGAGGCGCTGTGGTTGCGAGTCCAACCTTTAGCTTGCCTGAGTACATAGGCGGCACAAGAAATTGGTATGTACATGATTATACGCTGGCTGTCAGTGGTGTTCAACATGTTTCCCTAGGGATTATCGGTATGTTTTTATGTTGATTGTCCAAGTAGCCATTACAACCCTACACTACCCAGCGCTTCGTGGATTCGTGACTCTTCATTCACACTCTATGCACTCATCCGTCTGGGGTTCACCCATGAAGCTAATGGTTGGTGCAGTGGTCAACTCAGTAGATTGTCGCTGACAACACATAGCCTACATGGATTTCATTTTCGAGCGATTGAGAAACAAAAACCCAGATGGTTCTCTCCAAATCATGTAAGCCCCATCCTTCCTACAACTAAGGTCCATCAACATTCTCAGCATGTATTTACATATACCAGGTACACCATTCATGGTGAGTGCGCCTTCAGGCGGAGTAACACATATACTGACCGAAGACAATGCCAGGCGGTAAGGATCTCGAAGAAATAGAGTTGAATCACCTCGACGGACATAAAGGGTCAAAGCCTGTTAGGTGAGTGAATCAAATTATTGATCGATTGACACTAAACTGAGGTGCGGTAGGATTGGAAATGGTGCCGCAG
Source organism: Tylopilus aff. callainus (assembly GCA_038093995.1). Classification (NCBI taxonomy): domain Eukaryota; kingdom Fungi; phylum Basidiomycota; class Agaricomycetes; order Boletales; family Boletaceae; genus Tylopilus; species Tylopilus aff. callainus. The sequence continues at coordinate 56,195 of JBBPTI010000001.1, read as the reverse complement.
ACCATATACAGCTCGTAAGTCGTCTTCGTCCGTGGGTCTGCCTCACTTCTTGATGCGTCTCCACCAAGGATATCTATGGAGAATTGTAAGTGTTGATCGTGATTGTGTTGGCTTTGCCTAATCTTGTGGTAAAGGATGGATTGTATCTATCTGGGTCAGAAGGTGTGTCTGCGAGATTTATTTCGAAGTTTACTGGTTGACTAGCTGTCCAGTTTGGTCGTCCCTTGGTTCGTAAATATTCCATTACAATGATGCGAATAGGCTCATATTAGACGAAATAGTCGTACGACACATGGTAAGTAACATCGATGTGGAAAATAACCGCACACACTAATAGTTATGGTTGCACATCCCATTAGGGTACTAGTGCGGGAACTGTAAGTTCTCTCGTGTCTGTAAGCGCGTGTGTCTAAACGGTTGCGCTTTCAGTGTAGACTGTAAAGGTTTACTACCGCCACTGGTTCATCTACTGATCATTCCATGACAGTTGTTGTTAAGAACTACAAGGAACCCGACTTGTACGTTTCCCTCGGAACGTTGTTTTATTGATATGCACGCTCACTCCTCCGAAAAGATCCATATGGTCAGTGCGAATCAGGGAAAAGTGTGTCGGGTCTGAATGTCTATGTGAACATTGCAGGGAAGTTCGTGGCAGGAAACGTCACTTCACGGTGTGTCACATATCTGTACCATATTCATATCCTCATGCACTTTGTAGTATTCAAAGGTAAGTCGCGCGCTGAAACGCAGCATGTTGCTGAGTGGTGTGCTGTATCCGTAGATCATGCTTTGGTGAATCCTTGTTTGGCGTATACATGGTTCAGTGCTGATAGGTTTATGCAAGGGTGGCCATTGACAGAGGTATTTGTATCTTGTACCATCTTTTAGTATTAGTCAACGCATATTTCCCCCAGGTTTACGCTTAGCAGACAAGCGATCGCTTCCATGTCCCAAGCGCAACGAGTGGCTGGCAGCAAGGGACGAACTGTACGAAGAGATTATGCACAAAGCTTGGAATCCAGCATTGCAGACCTTTGGCCAAAGCTACGAAGAAACTGACGTTTTGGATTCGTCCGTCCTTATCATGCCGCTTGTATTTTTTATGACACCGGCGAGTATCCGAGTATTCCCCTCTGACGAAAACTCACTTGCTATGTTGCACCGCTTATTAGTCAGACCCAAGATTTGTGAGCACACTCAAGCAGGTCTTGAAGACTCCAGAGAGGGGCGGCTTGACCTCGAACGTAAGACGAATACCAGGTTTATGAGATTGATGTTACATCTATAGACAGAACCTCGTTTACCGCTACGACGTGACCAAGAGTGATGATGGCGTTGGTGGCGAGGAGGGAACGTTCTGCTTGTGTACATTGTGGTACGTTCTGTGATCCAGGGATTTCCGCCGCCTGGAACATCTTTGGTACTCTAGGTGTATCGAAGCGCTCACGCGTGCGGGAGAGTTCGATCGAGAACTACTGCAGCGCGCAGTCACCATGTTTGAGGTCAGTCGTTGGGACATTTTGTTCCTCGAAACTGATTCGACAATCTCTAAAGGACTTTTTGCAATACTCTAATCATGTTGGATTGTGCACCGAGGAGATCTCGGAAGCTGGTGAAGGGTACGTCTGTCCTATGTCCCGAGGGCCAGATGGTCTGATCTTTGCCTAGTCTTGGTAACGCCGTTCAAGGTTTCACGTGAGCATGATATACTGCGTCTTGCGCGCGCATTACTCACAGGCATTTCAGACACGTTACTTTGATCTCGGCCGCCTACAACATTTCGAGAACGTTGGCCTCGTCGAAATAAACACTGCGAGATTGTTGAATATACCTGTACTAGTTCCAAACGATTGTATGAAAACTGCGCTGGTGTGAGGTAGAACCCGTGGGAATCGAGGCCATCTTGTCGATCTTGCGTAGATAAGACTTTCATATGTAACCATGATCACGTGATTACATACGACGTGTCCACTCGTCAATGTCGTCGTCGTTCATTTCTTGCATGGACTTGCTACACACCCAGTTGACCGCCCTCCAGCACCGGCTGTCTTTTGTTGCTACCGAGCCCATCGACTGGAAATTCTACGTCCAAGCATGCTCGTGGGCAGTCACCCTCTTTGAATCTTACCTCTTGTACGCCCCTCGCTGCATTTTTTTCCCATCTCGCTGGGCACCTGCCCACCATTCTCATACATGATCTAGAGGCCGTCAATACCAGCTCTACTCAAAGACCGCGCCTCCACCGGTGCTCGCAAGCCATTTCGACGAGACAACGTTCCGCAACTCGCAGCTATATGGCAGGGACAAGGCCCAGTTCTCGCTCGTCACGGGCCTGCTCAAACAAGCGATTGACTCGGCCATGCTCCACTATGGGTTTTACGCCTGGGCGTGGGACATGGGAGGAAAGCTCATCGGGCGATTCGGGTATGGGTCCGAGTACGAGGTGCGTGTGGCCGATTATTCGTCGAGGGCGTCACGTTACTGACGGTGGACGCCTACGCCTGCCTGCCTGCCTGCGCACACAGATCACCCAGTCCCTCGCGTTTGCTGCCGTTCTCTTCGTCGTCTCTTCCGCGATCAGCTCTCCGCTCTCGGTCTACCAAACGTTTGTGCTCGAGGAGAAACATGGCTTCAACAAAACCTCGCCGGGCTTGTTCGTCACCGACATGTTCAAGAACTGGTTCCTCACGTTCGTCATCGGTGGACCGTTCCTTGCCGTCTTTCTCTACGTGTTCAAGTGGGCAGGCGACCGCTTCGTCCCTTGGCTCATGGCATTTTTGTGCGTTGTACCCACCCTGGTTCTATCTGTTGTGTCGTTGTTAATGCCCTGCACAGGCTCGCATTCCAGATCATCATGGTCGTCTTGTACCCGACCGTCATCCAGCCTCTGTTCAACAAGCTCTCACCGCTCCCTGCAGGCGATCTGCGCTCGAGGACCGAGGCGCTCGCGCGCAAACTCAAGTTCCCGTTGAAACACTTGTATGAAATCGACGGGTCGAAACGCAGTTCGCACAGCAACGCCTACTTTTTCGGTCTCCCATGGGTATGTCTCCGTCTTATTCCATTCCTCCTGTCCTATCCGTCGCTGACACCGCCCACAGAGCAAACATATCGTCATATTCGACACCCTCATCAAAGAAAGCAAGCCAGAGGAAGTCGAAGCCGTACTCGCGCACGAGCTCGGTCATTGGTACCATATGCACCCTACCAAGCTCCTCTGCATCTCTCAAGTCCACATATTCACCATCCTCGCGCTTTTCCCTGCGTTCTTGCATGCGCCGCAGTTTGTCTGTGCGTTTGACTTCCCCAAGGCAGTTGCGGCGCATCCACCGACGATGGTGGCATTTTTGATGTTCCAAGTAAGTTTACTACGTGCTTGGATTTATTGGCGTGCTCAACGAGGTAGATGATCCTGACGCCGATGGAGGCCTTTATCGGTATTGCGCTCAATTGTGTCTCGCGTCGCTTTGAATGGGAGGCAGACCGGTTCGCGTGCGAGCTCCAGGATCGACTGGGTGCACCCGAAATGCACGATATGAGCGACCGACTCGGACGGGCGCTCATCACGTTGCATGTCAAGAATCTGTCGACCGTCTGGGTTGACTGGCTGTACGTTTTTAGTCCTCCTGTAGTAGAGCATGCTGACGCGTGGATCGCAGGTACTCGGCATACCATCATTCACATCCTACCCTCATGGAACGACTCAAGGCGCTGGAAAGCTTCAAGGCAAAGCGGACTGCCGAGACGAAAAAGGAGCAATAGGAATGCTCGTACCAGTCATGATTACCCCTGTACCCCAATGAGACACTATCAATACAACCTCCATGGCGCGCAATGAGCCACGCGAATGGATCCCTGTATAATAACATTAGATCCAGTAGCTAATGTAGTTCTCGTTGGCCAATGATCCCTGCGTATTACCGTTGACATTTCTGTGTCACGGCTCGGCATCGAATGGCTGCACCCCCGCCACCTCATAGACACACTCGACAGTGTAAGTCTGCGCGTCAATCCGACCGTGTTCGATGTTGACACTCAAGAGCACGGGTACGGCAAGCCACACCATGACGACGAGGAAGAAAAAGGCGTAGCGGATGTTGCCAGTGCTATCAGCGATGAAGCCAACAATGAGCGGCCCGACGAACGAGCTCGACTGTCATTGGATAAGGGTCTATCAGCTCAGCTTCGAAGACACAACGGTGCATACCTTGTCCGTGATGGAGAACAGAGCATACCTGCAACCCCGCCAGCGTCAGCGAGTGTAGGAGGAGGGGGGGAGAAACAGGCCAGGTCAGACGCACCACCGCGCTTCTTCCCCCGGCGGAATGAGCTCTGCATAAGACGCCCTTGCGTAGCTCTGAAAAGCTCCATACGCGAACCCTGTCCGACCGACATGTCAGCGCTCATCCTCTGTCCCTCTTTACCACAGCCACGCTCGGGCACGGCAAGACTCACCAAAGTAGACTGCAAGTCCAAACATCTCTCCAGGTGTCGTCAATCCCCCAATGCTCATCCGTCTCACAAATGGCACGAACCCTAGGCAGCCATACGCGGGGATGCAGGAGACGAGGAGGACGAGAAGGACAAGGACGTAGAGGTTGGACCACCCGAAGCGACGTTGAAGAGCGGGAAAGACGAGGGAGCCAAGGATTCCGGAGGCGGGTGTGATGGCGCCAATGAGCACGAGCGACGACGCGTCCATGTGGAGCGTTGTTTTGCCAAAGAGGATCGCCGTGGAGGTGATGGTGGTGAAACCTACATCAGAGAGATCAGCAGTGAACACACCCTTGGCTGGGAAGTAGACGGACCGTCTGATAGGAGGAACCATGCGGTGAGGTATCTAAAGGTGTGTTGTAGCCGCTTGATCTGGGTCCAACGAAGCATCACCCCGAGCCGCCTCCACGCGGCACCAACCTCGGCTCTGACCGTCCACTTGTTGTCATCCCTACTAAACGCGCTTGTTGACGCCCCAGGCAACCAGATGGCAGCAGGTATCGAAAACACGATCCACCACACCCCGCTCAACCCGATCGCGAGACGAAGCGACCACGTGGAACCGTGCATCTGCGTGACGGGGACGAGCGCAACGAGGAGTAGAAGGATGCCCGCAACGTATCCCGACGCGATACCTTGCGACGAGATGCGGGACGTGGCACGCGAGAGCGCGGCGATATATGCCTTTCGCGCAGGACTCTGATCATCGGGCATGTCGCCAAGAAGAGGAGCGGAAACGGATTCGGGGTCTGAAAGGTGGGCGTGCTCGGCATCAGTATCGATGGAGGACGTGGGTGGGGGGACAGAAACGTCGGACGATTCGGTTCCCTTGTCCAGTTCCTGTTGTGCTTTGATTACCTCGGGAGATTCGCGTGCGAGAGAGGGGAGATATGCATTCATAGCGACCACGGAGGCGCCAAAGCCGACGTTGGCACATACAGCAAAGAAGGCAGAGAAGATCCAGAGGGGCGAGGAAGAGGAGAGGAAGAGGAAGAGCGTGGCGGCGGAAGCACCCAAGAGGGCGAACGAGAGGAGTAGCGGTTTCCGCATCGTCACTGGGGCTTTGCTTAGCGTGTGCACGTCGGGTACTCGGGATAAACTTACGGCGGTCTGCGATGCTGCCCATGGAGATGACGGTCAGTGCCTGTAGGGCAACGGATATTGAATAGACATAAAGGCTGCACGAGTATTAGGAGGTCATGGCGAATGGCTCGACAACGGACCTAAAGCTAGCGGTATCTACCCAAAACCAGCCAATCTTGACGGAACAGCGTGTTTCCGGGGATGCAGTGTCCTCGCCTGCAGTGGACAGACACGATTTAGTGTGATCTGGGCCCAAGAAGCCATTGTCCCTCGCAAACTGCTCCAGGCAGATCGGCAGGAAGAGTGTGAGCGAAACAACGACAAAGACTTCGCTGTGAACGTCGTTGGCGGTGAATGTTGAAAGCAAGAAATAAAAGTACCTTGCAAATGCGTAGCTGAGCCATCCAAGCAGACGATGGGGGTATGTGCGTGACATGAGCGCACAGGTCAACGTAGCTTCCCACGTTCAGCAAATCGCCCCGGTCAGCGCTACAGTACAGAGAACAGAAAACAAGTCGACGTGTTCTACGCCCTGTACTACTACCCACCGCCAACCTGGAAGAGACCGTCTGCAAACAAAGCACGGGTTCACGTCGTCTCACGTACCTGCTGTAAAACAGCGTCGATCATGTCACCCTCCTCCATACCCGCCTGTTTACGCCATCAGCATACACACGTAGGACCGGACGAAAATGCACCTCTGAAGGTGTGCCGTCTGCTGTCAGTCTGTTCCCTTCAAATACAAACCGGAACGTCCCTGTACAGCGATGGTGAGCATAACACGTATTGGCTGGCGGAACGGGACCTGCCCGAGTCTTTCCCAAAGCGTTTCTGCAACATGCCGTGGATCAGGACAGTCGCACACGCGACGACACTTTGACGCACCTCGGCAGCTTCAAATATCTTTCGAAAGGGCGTGTTTGACTTCACTTTGACGGCGATGTCTGTCGTCTGCGTGATGAGTAAAGTGACAGCCAAGGCCGAGCGGGACCCACGTTGACCCTCATAGTTGATGATCAGGTTCAGCTTGGGTTTGACATCGCCCGAGCCGTCGTCTTGCGACATGATGCACGCGAAAGAGACGAGGAGACGCGTAAATAACATGTAGAATCACATCTCACATTATGTAAGCCCAATGGGGTATACACGATTAAAACTCTGGCGTAGGCATGCATCTCAGGGCAAGTAAAAAGAGGAGAAGTACGATAGAGGACGGATGATGTACATGAATCAGGTCAAGAAAACTTCCATCTGGGTGAGGCTGTTGAGCCGCTGGACAAGAAGAGTAAACACGGATCACCGACCTGTTTCCGCAGTTGACACATCTGAACAAAGGCTTAGAAGAGGTCGATGAGTCGAGTAAAATGTGCGTACGTGACAAAGGTGGTCATGGGTTCATCAGCACTTCGCGTCTGTGCTTGACGATAACGGCACTTGCGCTTCGTGGAGGTCAATCATAGCATAGATGGAAAAAAAGATGACTCGCTTGTTTGCATCTTGAACACTGAAAGCCTTCCGTTTCTGCTTCTTGTTCCCCTGCACCAAGCGATTTGAACAAGTTCTCTTCCTTAATCTTTTGGTCGGCAGCGCGCCGTTCCTCGGTCATCATTTCCTAGTCCTGGTGAGCCTGCAACGTGTAATATGACAAGTGAAACGGTACCTCGCTCGTCATTTTGCTGAATTTCTCAGGGGACAGCTCGCCGCTCACGATGCTTTCACGCAGGCTAGGATTCGCCTTGTCCTTGAGGTTGACAAACAAGGAACGGATCTTGCCCTTGTATTCTGGGGTTGTGCCGCCAAACTGGGCAAACACGGCCTTTTCGATTGCGACCGCACGGCCAAGGATCAAATCGCTGGCTGGGGTATGGAGCGAGTCAGATTGGATGATGAACGTGGGACAACGACTCACGAGCGCCCGAGTCATAGGCAAGACCGTCATAGATGAGTTCTGCACATCTGTCCCGGGTGTTGTCGCCCGTGGCCGTCGCCTTCACCCCGTCTGCCTTGGCATTGCGGACGTCGACTTTACCGTTGGGTGCGGGTGTGGCGGCGACAGGCGTCACCGAGGTGGACTGCCTGCGGACTAGTGCGCGTCACTGGGCGGGCATGAACCACGTCGGGGAAAGAGACGTACCTGGTGGTTTTCCATTGAACGCCGGTACTGGCCTTGAACCCGAAACAGCCTTGGCCTTGTCGACGTCGTTTTTCCACTTTTTAACGATTTCCTTGGCCAGGTCAGACACCTCCTTTGACTCGTGTGTGCGGAGCTTGCCCACGGCAAGACCAGCTTTGCTCTCCTACAGACGACACGTAGGGTCATGTACACACGACTCACACACGAAATACCTACCCGTAAGAGTGGCTCATTCACCTGAAAGTCCTTTTTGAGGACGTGTAGGATGGCAATGCGTTCCTAGCAGGGGGATGGATGAGTAACGGGAAAACGACGACGACGCCGGACAACATACCTCATTGTTGCTCGCATTCTGGAGCTGCTTTACATGTTTTTTGAGTTCAGCTGCGTCTGACATTATTCTAAGCTGCTACCGACTACGACGTTTCCTCCCGACGTGCTCCCCGACGACGAGCAGGACAAGGACCTGGTCACAACAACAACAACAAAGCCAGTCCGTCTCTCTCCCTTCCAAAAAAGGATATTCACTCTGACTCTCGGCCATGTCGATGCTTGCACCACTCGACCCGCTCCTCAGACAATCCGCCAAACGGACCCGCGACATCTTCGCGTCGTGTCCAGACGACTCTATCAAACAAGATGAAAAAAGGTCAGCTCTTCCTCCTCCTTTGTTCCGTACTCACCCTCCACAGCGCACGCTTACACCTCTCCGTCAAAATGGCCGACGAGTACAAACACTACCGTGAGCTACCCCCCGCGCTCCTAGCGCAGCAAGGCCCCGTCGGGCCCGCACGCCCCAAAGCACCCCCATCTACCCAGAAGCTCCTCACCGCCGGCCGTACGTCGCTCCCTGCCCGCACCGCATCGACACTGACCCACCCGTCTAGCATCGAGCGACACCTCGCGCATGATCGCCGCGATCGACAACACTCCCAAAGCTCAACCCTCGACATTTGCCACCGCGTCCAAACTCTCCGAAGCGCTCACCCTTCACAAGACAACGCGGACTGTCAAGCCAACGTACCACCCCCCTTGGAAGCTTGTCCGCGTCATCTCGGGCCATCTAGGGTGGGTCCGCAGCGTCGCCGTCGAGCCAGGCAATTCCTGGTTTGCGACCGGTGCCGGTGACCGTGTCATCAAAATTTGGGATCTCGCCTCGGGCGCACTCAAGCTCTCCTTGACCGGTCACATCTCTACCGTCCGCGGTCTCGCCGTTTCACCGAGACACCCGTATCTGTTTTCGTGTGGTGAAGACAAGGTGCGTGTGCTCATGCACGCTCGTTGATTGGCCTCACGTGCGGTAGATGGTAAAATGCTGGGACCTCGAAGTCAACAAGGTGATACGGCACTACCACGGACATCTCTCGGGCGTATACGCGCTCAGCCTACATCCGACCCTCGACGTGCTCGTCACCTCTGGTAGGGATGCCTCAGCCCGCGTGTGGGATATGCGCACCAAATCGCAAATACACGTACTCTCGGCCCATTCTGCCACTATCGCCGACGTAAAGTGCCAAGACTCAGACCCTCAGGTAATCACCGGTTCGATGGACTCGACGATTCGGTACGTCTCATTTTCGCTCGGTCCACCCAGTCCCTTCCCATACTTTTGACAGCCTATGGGATCTCGCTGCGGGTAAAACCATGGTCACGCTCACGCACCACAAGAAATCCGTGCGTGCCCTCGCCATCCACCCGACTGAGTACTCGTTCGCATCTGGCTCGGCTGGTGGGAACAATATCAAAAAATGGAAGTGCCCCGAGGGCGCATTTGTCTTCAACTTTTCGGGTCACAATGCAATCATCAATACGCTCTCTGTCAACGCTGAAGGCGTCTTTTTCTCTGGAGGTGCGTGGCGCGCTGACACGCGTACGCGAAGACGCAGGTGCTGACCAAGGATGTGTGTAGGCGACAATGGGACGCTCACGTTTTGGGATTATAACACAGGCACAGCGTTTCAAAACATGGACGACGTCCCGCAGCCAGGGTCGCTCGAGGCAGAGGCGGGTGTATTTTGTTCGACGTTTGACGTGACTGGGACGCGGTTGATCACGGGTGGGGCAGACAAGACGATCAAGGTGGGCCACCCTCTTTGCTATAGTGCGTGGTTCGTGCGCCGATGGCCTTTCCTCAGGTGTATGCGGAACAATCGCAATAGGTGGGCCCGACGGAAGTATCCTTGCGATTAGCTGCGCACGCTACCGATGACATGTGCACTGTTTCCGTAAGTACATGTACCGTCCGTGACATGTTCACGTACT
>JBBPTI010000001.1:25888-46127 GCA_038093995.1 Tylopilus aff. callainus | reverse complement strand
CTCAGGTGTATGCGGAACAATCGCAATAGGTGGGCCCGACGGAAGTATCCTTGCGATTAGCTGCGCACGCTACCGATGACATGTGCACTGTTTCCGTAAGTACATGTACCGTCCGTGACATGTTCACGTACTGTATCAGGACCAATGTATTGGCTATATATTCGGAGCAACCGCCCCGGTGAGATGGTGGAGTGGGTTACTTGGCACGGCACACATCGGGTTTGCCCCAATCGTAATATCACCAGTTGATCGCAGCCAAACGCCTGCCCTCTGACACTGCAAAATCTTAAACGTCTGCATCCGACCGATAATCAAAGGACCTATTGCTTGCGTGATACAATACACTTTTTGTACGTGCGTCATATCCTACAGTATAGCAACAAACAAATGCGGGAGGAAAAAAAAAACATTGACAGCGTCTATGCACAGAAAAAAAAAAAAGGTATCCAGGTCTACATAGTCCCCACATCGTAGCAACCCATAGAGATCGTACATGTCGAGTCGAAAAATGACAAATGGTACCACTGATGACAACAACAGAAAAAAGGGACGTGGTCGTATCATGACCACAGATGCGGGGGTAGCATCGTATCGCGCAGGACCGAATCAAATCATGGAGGGGAATAGCATACAGTAAAAGGGACGACCGTTGCCCACACACATCTGACAAGTAGGGCAGGATGTCGACAACCGATCCGTGCTAACCGGCCCAGCCTTGCAACGAACTCGACGACGGGCTTCCGACGAAGCGCGGAAGATACAGCTCTCCATTGACGACGCCATTAGCCAACATCATCGGGCGCACACCCTCCACAGCGTCGTGCCCAAATGGTCGTGGTAGTAAGGGTGGCGATTGCAGCGAAGCGTCACCTGTACGAGAGCCAAGGAGACGAAGAGCGCGTCAGTGGTTACGGATCATCCCAATGCTTTGCGTCATGCGAAATGATCGAGTCAACACACGACCCATTCGAGTCATCAAAATAAAAATAAAATAAAATGAACAGAAAAAAAAAAAAAGATCCGACGCACATCCATTTTCCGTAGCAGCATAATTCGCGCTAGTTCCTGACGTAAACGCGGTGACCTGGGTCAAGGCTAGGCTGGGTGGTGACGATGTGGGTGTGGACTGCAGAGCGGCTTTCAGTTTGGCTGCCGTGGCGGCCTCTAGTTCGGGCGAAAAAATGAATGGGACGTCCCCCGCATCCTTGACCTTTTGCGTGTTCTTGGGAATAGACCGCGGATCGGTGGAGGTGCTTTCAAGTCTGTATTTGCTAGACATAGCATCAAGGCTCTGCATATGTGGTCCATGAGAGAGTTCCTGGGAACGGCGTCTTACTGTGGAGGGCATGACTACCGACTTGGCCATTGGAGCAGGAGTCGAGGTGGGCATCGACACGGCTGTCCAAGCAGGCCCTTGCGAGGAAATGGGTAAAGATGGCGATTGGAACGACGAGATAGAAAAGTATGTGCCAGGACCCTGAAGGGGGGCAGAGAAACTCGCTTCGGGTACGGGTACAGACGAGACCACGCTAGGCGGGAAATTCGCTAATGTCGCTGGAGGATTTATAAGATATCCTGCGAGTTCAGGGTATGGCTGCATGATGGGGGAAGGGGTATGATGCGATGACAGGGATACGGTCGGGGAAGATGGCAAGGAGCCAACGTCGGAAGGGAAGGAATGACTCCAAGGGCTCTTTCTCCCAGGAGAAGTTGGATTGGACTTATCTCCGATATGTGGCGATCTATCCGCACGTCGACCGTGTTCTATCCTTGTCTTGCTCACAGTGCGTGCTTCTTCGGGTATGGAGAATGATTGTGAACCTACTGAGATAGACAAGGGTGGGGCTGTGCTCTTATATTTCGTACGAACGGGTTCTTCGCGGACAAAGGGTTGTCGAGGCGGTTGCGTGCCATAAAGCTTCTTGCGACTCAGGCCATGAACCTTTTGGAGAGAACTCACTAAACTGGGAGTCGTTCCGTTTTGTGCGGCCACTGGTGCTGCCGAAGGGGCAGACTGGACATCCTGTGGGAATGACTGGTGTCGAAGGACGTGGGGTCGAGCTACTGGAGAAAGGGGTTGCTGTGCGAGGTCAGCACGGAAAGGATGCGATAGCTAATGCTCACCCGCTCGACTGGATCTATTGCGGAGGGGTCTAGAGGTCGAAAAGGTGAATTCGATGGTTCCGTAGGGGGTAGACCGGTGGTGGACGAACCGGAAGGCTCCCCAGAGAGAAGAAAGGTATATCCTGGGCGGGTTGGGAACCAAGGAGACACTTGGGTGTGACCCTGGAGTTTGATCTCGAGGGGGATCAGTAGGTAGGATCCGAGAATTACGAGAGTCGGCCTACGCTTGTGGCGAAGAGTTCACGCATAGGGGACATGTCCTCAGAAGTGGGGAGGATCATGTGGCAGTGAATACCAAGCTGGAACGGAAGGATCAATAGAACGTGATGTGGCTTATCGCGTTATGGTACCTGTGCGATTCGTTGGCCGAGTAGGCGCCACTCCGACTGACCAATTTGAGATGGCATTGTCACTGAGACATCCCACGTGTCCTGCATGGGGGTGGAGGCTGCGACGACAAACAGGTGAAAGCTGACGGGACCGCCCTGGAACTGGAGGGCTGCCTCGAGCATGAGCTACGTAGATGAGACGAGTTGAATGCGGGAACATAAACGGAGGGATGACCAACCTCTATGGCTCTGTTTACGATGCGCGATGTTATTCTGTTATCTGGAGTGAAACTGAATTTCAGTTCTGGGAGCTGGTTGTATTGTCTAGGCAGAGCCGAATGAAGAGATGCGGCATCGTCACCAACGGGTGTGGTAGTGAGCCACAGGACGGGTATCTGACCAAAGAATTGGGGAAAGAGAGGTCAGAGAGGGGGCGTTGTACGCACGGACACGACTGGATTTGCCATGCGCATTGAGCCGAGGAGAGTTGGGAGATGATGTTGGCGGAGGTCATTCCATACAGCGGACATTCGCTGGGAGTTCTCAATGAGGATGAGCGTGATAAGGGCCTTTGTGGTGGGTGCAGACGAAAAGATGTTGGGTGGCATTGTGGAAGGAGCGGACAAGCTACATCGGGTCCTCCAGAGGGTTTCTAGTCCAAGGTTGGCTCACGTGGCCCTGCGGAGACAGAAAAGACAACCTCCCTGTTCTCTCCCCCGGCTCCGATCCAACCCGGCCCGGCGGATCATTCTTCCCGTCCACTCCGTACTAGTATGTAGCAACCCAACCAGACTACCAATGCGTTTCACCTTTTGTTCGCACCCGTACTAGCCACGTCCCACGTCCAGGTCGACGGCAAAACCTGCACCGTCAGCCCTCTCGAAGGCGGCCAAGACGACGGCCCGAACATCATCAGCGCGTTTGATGCCTGCAGATCGGGAGGCACCATCGCTCTCGATCAGTACTATGTCGTTAACACCGTCCTCGTAATCACCGGTTTCCAGGACGTTCACATAGAGCCTAGTGGTGTGGGTGCGTTTCGGTCACATTACACCCGCTTTCCCTGCATTCAGGCGACTGCTCTCTGGTACAATATCGCCTATTGGTCGTCCCACTCCTATTATATGGAATTCCAGAACGTGTACGTACCTTCCATTGATTCCTTGTCTGGCCCTCACACGTCTTAGGACAACCTTTTGGTTCCTTCCGGAAACAATATCCACCTCTACGGCGGGGGTACCCTCGATGCCAACGGCCAGGTCTGGTGGGACTATCCGAACAAGGTCACATCCTTGCCTTCCCATACTGATCATCGCTCATATTACAATAGACTGTGGGAACCCCCAGTGGTTCCTCCACAGCCTTTGTACGGCCCGTCCCCCTCACCAGGGCAATGCCTCGAACATTATCATTGAAGACCTCACTGAAATAGGTTCCCCCCTTTGGGCACGTCCATTCTCCTGACCGCAGAACTAGTCTCATTCTGTCGACAGAACAACTTTGTTTACCAATCCACCACTTACCGTAGGATTAATATTTCTTCGACCTCCTATTCGTCCAATCGTGCCGCGAATTCAGGTCTAATCCCCGCTGAGCAGAAATTAGTTCTTCCTCCTCACACGGACTCTAGATTGCTGGGACATTTACCGTTCCTCGTATGTTATCATCGAAGACTCCGTCATTCACAACGACGATGATTGTGCCTCTTTTAGACTCAACACAACCAATGCCATAGTCCGAAATCTCTACTACAACGGCTCTCATGGTATCTCCGTCGGGGGTCTTGGCCAGGTACGTTTCATAGGGGCTCTGATCGGACTCATCGTTTTAGTATGCTGGAAAAACTGATATCGTTGCCAACATCCACGTAAAGAATATTTCGATGAACAACGCCCAGAACGGTGCACGAATCAAAGTTTTTGGCGGTTCACCGTACCCGGACTCGAGGGCCGGTGGAGGTACCGGATATGTCCAGGTTATATCTCCTTGTCGTCTCGTTGGATTTGTACCGATTGTTTTCTTTCCAGAATGTCACCTTTGAGGATTTCTACGCTAACAATATCAATAATCCCATCCACTTGCTATTAGACGTCAATGTTACCGATGTATCCTCCGGTAATGCGGCAATGTCGTAGTCGTGCTCGAATGCTCGACAGAGTGCCACGGCATCACCGCGGCGGGCACCAACTTAACGAGTCCCGACGGATGAACGTCTCCGACGAGACAGCGCTCGATTTTCCGTGTACCGCACCGCCTTTATAAGGTTACATAGACGGTCGAGTCGAGTGTTGGAAGAATGTCTCCGTGAACTTGGAGCACCCACAGCATATGGGCTCGGGGACTGCGAGGGCAAATTTCCCATGAGAGATACGCATGACACGTAGATCCATTAGAAGATACGTCCAATAGTACACGCCAAGCAGCTGTTGAATATGCTGGTTCGCCGTTTTTCGGCTCTCCACTGTCTGCAGAGCACACGATACGGTGCCCAGATCTACGACGCTATGTTTCGGCGGTAATTCGAAAGATGTTCGATCGATCCAACATGCTGGAGTCATTCTACACATGACTCGGTGCTCCTGTTGTTGCCGTCATTACGAGTTGTCCGCCATGAGGGTAACCCTTCAAGCACCAAGTTCACCTCTTGTGGTGGTGAGCATGTGACCCTCGTAATATTGTACGCCGTTGAAACATTAATATGGGGGTGACGAGGCCGAAAATGGCAATTAGCCCCCAAGGGACAATTTTCGAGTCAAGGCGACCTATAAATGAGTTGGTTGCTTTCAGATCTGTTAGTTACACTTGCCATAGGTATTTAAACTCATGACACTGGAGTCCCTCGAGTTCTTTCCCTTCTCCAGCACGTTGGCACACAAGATGTCCCGATGGACGAAACGTGACGATTACGGCGGGCTCACCGCTTGTGTCTGCACATGCACAGTTAAATACACTCGCCGAGCACAATAATGGTCGAATGCTCCGGGAGAGATGCACATCGACATGGCTTGCGAAAATACTACTGGTTGCCACGAGCTCAGCGGGCCATGGTTTTTTACGTCTTCGCTACTGATACGCTGCCCCATGCGACCGTCTGGTATCCTTTCGCCGAGCCTGATTATGCTCGAACTCTCTTCGCAAGACGGCACGCGAGTTGCCTGAATGTACCAATCTTCCTGGGCTCAGCAAGTTCCGGTCCTCTTGTCCACGCGGCTGACGTCATCCTCCAGGCTAGATGGCACGCGAGATGTCCACCTATACCAGTCGACATAAAGTGGACTCTGGCCTATCGTTTTTGAGGATTGCTCAATGTTACGCCTGATGTTGGTTTTGTTCCTCGCCGAACTCAGATGGACAAGTCAAGCCGAACTGCTGCGTCCGGACGGTCGACATTTGTAACTATTGTCGTCGTTTATCTCGGTGACCGCTGCGCGATGACGATTATTGTGACTTGAAACATTCTGCACACGATTTGCAACGTCAGTGTGGATCAACAACTTCTACCAAGACAAGTATGAATATGAACCCTGCTCACTTGCAAGTTTTACGGGAAACTCGGAAAAGAAAGGTCTTCTCGTGTCACGAGCTCACCACACTTCATGCCCCTCTTTCCTCTGCTGTTGACTTCCGTCGAGTGTTTGTTGTATCAAACTCGGACGCGAAAAAAGAAAGTTGCTCTTAGAGAATGGGCGACTATGTTGAGGATAAGGTGCGTCCAGCAGCAGGGCATGACTTTGATTCCAAAGGCATCACCTACTGTTGGACCCACCTCATTCCTGTATAGCTCCTCGGGTTGGCTGCTGGCAGGTCTTCATTGCATCAAAGTATGTTCCAGACTTCAGATGCTACATCCCTCCCCAAATTACTCCCCAGTAATAATAATTCCCGTAGTGCACAGACATTTGGGCAGTCCCAACTGTACTATGCGCTAAGAAGTTCTACTGTTGTTGGCAGTCAGTAGTACTTGGCAGCAGTCACCATGGACAAAGAGTCGAACGTCGGTTCGCGCGTAGACGTGCTAGTCACGAATCTCCGGGAGCCGTGACGAGACGCTGAAAGTCCCTCTATTTCTGCTCTTGAAGAATTCTGCTCGTGCGTGTCTCTTCAAAGGGCAGCCTTCTGCGCCGCATGGCAAGTACCACGTCCTTCAAAACTTCACAAGAGTACGCGCCTCACACATCCAAGCGCATGAAACCATACGGTCTCAAGCTTTATTCCATCCCTCCCTTGCCCCTTGACTGGATGTCACCTTGGACCTCCTCGGATCACTCCAACGTGCACTGCGAATGAAAAAGCAAGTTGCCTTCCAGCGGACACATGCCACAACAGAGTAGGGTCGCTCCTCTGTCGTGCATTGGTCTTGCCTACTGCTTCATAGACTTAGATTGAGGTGCGTACAAGGGGAAAAGGTTGCGATCAAGGCGGAAGAGAGGATGGGGTTGAAGAGCTCAGAGAAGTGGGATAGTCTTCTAGAGTGGCCGAGAAACAGTGAGTATGCTAGCTTGTCATCAACTGAGATGAGCGGGAAAATCGATTGCTAAAGGAAACAGGGTGCACAGTCGTTGAGAAGCACTGCATACATCATATAGTGTTAGTGCTAACAACGAAAACACGTCTGTCAACATAGAATTAGCTGTCCTGCGGCCCTAGGTGATCATAGCCTTACAACTTTGATATATGGGATACCTACTTTCGTGACGAACGATCAATTCGTCTTCTCGTTCCACCTATAAATCAACCGACTCATCAGCACCCCGGAAAGAAACAAGGGTGTACGAGATGCGCATGCTCACAAGTCCAAAAACAACTTCCAGAGTATCGAAAACATGATACCCTGCAGACCATTGGCCAAAATCCGCGTCTTCAAGCCTCGTCCAAATAAGCCCCTGACGCCATCTGTAGCAATCACGGCACGTGCAGCATCCAGATATCCGATCCGAGTAGCATTAACCTGACGGTAGGTCTTGACCACACGCACGGAATTCGAGATGCTATCGGAAATTATGGAAGCTGCAAATCCGATAAACGCTGAACGGACAAGCTTCTCAACAATAGTAGTGGGTAAGGGAAGGTTCGCATCAAGGTAATTGTATGTTCCGAACCACTAGACAAATCCGAGTCAAACCCAAGGGAAGTGCGACAGAAAGGGTACGTACGGGATAATGACCCACAAATGTGGCTACTGCTGTTGCTATGGCACCGTACCAGAGAGAAATGATGCCATATCTCTTGACCTAGACACGAAAGACAGGTGTGCATGAGATGGCGCCACTCCTCAAGTCATGACCTACCCTGGCCCTGAGCAGCACTATACCGCTTTTGCCTTGAGTTTGCATGGTCGTCTTGATGGTGTCGATGGGCGTCAAAATCATTCTAAAGCATGCCGCGGCCACACTCGCAAAAACAGTTTTGACAAGCGTCGGAAGTTTCCTCATAAAGGTGTTGCTCTGCAAGAGTGCGAGAATACCCGCATTCGCCGCTGTATCTCCGAAGCGCGACGCGGGTCCTTGGATGAGCGCTGCAATAAGACCCTGGTAGTACCTAGTCCAACCACCGTCTGCGTAGAGGGTCCTGATTGCTGCGGTGGTCGTTGTTCCGTAGCGGTACTGATAGTTCATGACTGTACGTAGAGGCTATGGGGTACATTGAGCGCAGTCGATGCACACGCTTATAACATTTACCATGAGAGTCAAGACCTGGAGGACCATAGCTAAATAGGAGGAGACGAGTTGCCGTTTGACGCTTGAATCCATTCCTAAAACCCTCACCTGCAGCACCACTAAGTCCACCGCCAAGAGCACTCTTGAGGGCCTTGCCCAGGTCGAACTATAGGTCAACCACGAGTGAGTAAACCCCAGGGGAGAGCGCTACGGGAGACAAATGCACCTCGACATCGTCTGCATCAATGAATCCCTTGATGAAGAAGCCCACCACGATGAGGGACAAGAGCGCGGTGACACTCTTGAGTACGACCGTCGATCGCGATGTCGTCTTTCGGGCGTTGGTCTCGCTACCCAGAGTGTCATTGGACTCGTCACTGCCACCTGCAGTCTGCCAAGGGTCCCCAGTGGGTTCATCGTGATAAGTGCGTGGTTGGGAGGAACCCAACAGAGGCTGTATCTCTGGATTGGTGGTCGAACCAACGGGCATGGATGGTAGGGTCTGGTGGTGGTTAACCCGACGCTCGCCTCACTCGCCTCGTCTACAAGGCAGCACGGATGTTTAGTCAAGACCCGAGTGCTCTCATTGGCCAGCAGGTGATACTTTACAGCATGGCTTACTGATCAAGGTTCCGAATGGAGAATTCAGAGACGTGCATCACCTCGTTTCGATGTCGAGAGCGCATGGTGCCAGTCTACGGTGCATGAGATCTTGATAAACGAGACAAGTTGAATAGGACGCTCGCCTGTGCTACGATATTGATAAGTGGGAGTCTATGACTTGTGGTATAAATCTCATCATAGCGGCAGGCCCTTGGGACCACATCACCCTGAAGGTGCACAGTCTAGTCCCAACAGTAGACTGGGATACACAGGGTAAACTACTCCCAAACTACCATGGCTATCTGGCTGGATGACACATTAAAGCAAATCTAGGACCTGTGACTCAACCTGAGGCTTTCCGGGCGGTGAAAGTAGCCTATCGTAGTAGATTGCTCAACGCATTATTAGCCCTCCAACCCTGACGGATAACTGCCAGGGATGACCTGGTGGAGGCCGGTAACCATCTGGTGTCAAATCTACCGAACGTCAAGGTCCTATTTAATAGGGTCGTAGCAGCTCCACCTGCTCCGAGTCGCCATCTTGCATGAAATCTCAATACAAGGTGATGGATTTGTGCTTGGACTTGTCAAGTTTGATACTATTCCCGAACCCTCAGTCAGTACTGAGGCCATGGGGTGATACCAGGAGATGATTGCCTGCAATGGGTCATTGGAATCAGAAGCATCAGAGTCAACTTCGAGTGCCACACAAGTCGACATGAATTAGATAGTCCAGATTCGTGATGTACAAAGTAAAAAACATAGACAAGGGACGCGAAATGAAAGCGCGAGGATTACCAGACACCACACGCAGCGCAGAGTACTGGACACATAAATAAGTGGCCATGAGTTGTTGGTCGGAAACTAGTGCAGCTGCAAGCGAGTAAGGTCAGGTACTACCGTGGAGACAAGGCGATTGCAGGTAGGATATCGGGGTGTTAAGAAACTAGGACTTTCATAGAAAAGACGAAGCCCTGGGTATTCCACCAAATAGATTCCCTATGAGGCCATGAGCGCTGGTGGTCGTTGCAGGAGATGATGTTGTTTGGCAAGCTGAGCACGCTCGCCAGCAAGTTTGTTGATCGAGTTCAAAAGGTCACCACGTCGTAGTGGTTCTACGCGCGGGAAAAGGTGGTCGGTGAGGTCCCAGAGAATGGTGAACAGAGGTAGTACGCACTTGTGATGTGATCGTCCATGCCTGCCTGCAAGCATCGTTCACGGTCGCCGATCACTTGCAGGATGCCTTAGTCTCGGATGGACAAGAGTATGAAAGAGACGTACTAGCATGTGCAGTAAGTGCAATTATCGGTGTCCGCAAAAGGGTTCTGTGCATTTCGTATGCTCGAATAAGTTCCGTGGCTTCCATTCCTCCCATGAATGGCATCGATACATCCATCTGGGTACATAAAAATAAACGCCCGCGGGTCATTATACAACACCAAAAAGTAGACTCACGAGAATGATATCAAACGGTTTACCCTGCTGAATCCTTGTCTTGAACGCGTCTACAGCCAAGCTGCCGTTCTCAGCAATCTCTACTGAATGGCCGTATTTTTCAAGGATTTTCACGGCTAACTTCTGGTTAACCATGTTATCCTCGGCAAGAAGGATATCGAAGACAATATCATTTGGGGCAGCAACCGGAGATACAGTATTCGACTCCAGGGCTGAAATCAAGGCAGCTGCAAGATCTTGTGCAGTCACGGGGGTCGTCACTTGGGAGCTGATACTATTGTCTAAGCACCACTTGACTGAAGAGTCGTATCGGTTGAGAGTACAATATAGTTCTAGTGGCGACCATACTTACGGTTCAGTCTGGGCATTGAAGGTGCCAACAAGACAATTGGGATGTATCGCAGGTGCTCATATTCTCTTATACTCTCCGTCTGTGCAGCACGAGGTCAAAAATGGTATGTAAAATGAAAGAAATCGGTACACCATACCATCGTGAGAGAATCGACAACAATGGTATCAAAGTGGGGACAACGTTCTTTGTCCGCAATCTCGGAGACATCGCGGGCGACATATGCCTTGAGACCAAGTTCTTGGATTCTTTGGACGACGCCAGTGGTATCACGTAAGGTATCGACGAACATGATCGCACGCCTTTGGAATGGCTGCATTTTTTGCAATGTGTGTTCCATCGGACTCTGACTAATTTGGGAGGTGATCGTGAAGAAGAACTTGCTGCCTTTTGCAACCTCGCTCTCGACCCACATGTTCCCTTGCATGAGGTTCACGAGGCGCTTTGAAATCGAGAGACCCAGACCTGTTCCGCCATATTCCTGCGGTGTGAATAACAGTGATCAGCCTCATTGCATCAGATGTGTGGAAAGGATATCAATACATACGCGTGTCGTGGACCCATCTGCCTGACAAAAGGTGTCGAAGATGAGAT
The DNA here is from genome assembly GCA_038093995.1 of Tylopilus aff. callainus. Lineage (NCBI taxonomy): Eukaryota > Fungi > Basidiomycota > Agaricomycetes > Boletales > Boletaceae > Tylopilus > Tylopilus aff. callainus. The sequence continues at coordinate 35,017 of JBBPTI010000001.1, read as the reverse complement.
TCAACTTGTCTTTGGCAATACCGATACCCGTATCTGTAACGCAGAATTCGAGGGTAACACTCTGATCGTCCAACGCCAGAAGCCGCGTGCTGAGGGCAACGTGCCCTTTGCGAGTTTGTTTTGAGGGTGTAAACTTGATGGCATTACCCACGAGGTTCGTGATGACCTGGCGTAACCGAAGAGAATCGCCTATCAACTGGTCCGGAATGTCAGGGTCTACATCGTAGGTGAGGTCCAGGTTGTTCTGCGATGCGCGGACGACCAAAGTCTTCAGAATTCCAAAGACCGTCTGGCGGAGGGAATACGAAACCGCTTCCATAGTCATACGGCCAGCCTCGACTGCAATGCTAGGTTGAGTTTAAAAATGGCCTTTGAACGTAGGGACCCACTCTTGGAGATATCCAATATATCATCGATGATCAGTAATAGTGAGCGGGCCAGCGAGTGGACTAATAGCAAACTCTCCCTTTGCGATCTGTTTAGATCCGAGTCTAGAGTCAACTCTGTCATGCCGATGATACCGTTCATTGGCGTCCTTGACTCATATCAGTAACCCACAGGCGTCCCCGAGTATAACACGCTACATACCTGATTTCGTGGGACATATTCGCCAAGAACTCGGACTTCGACCTATTTGCCAGCTCGGCGGCTTCTCTTGCTGCGGTGTTCTTTTGGATGGAGTCACGCAAGTTGAACACCATCTGATTGATCTGTGTCTTCAATGAATCCATCTCTCCACTCGCCTCGACGGTGATGAATCGAGTGAAATCGCCATCCATAGCGGCCGCCGAGATCTGAGCGAATCCACGCACTTGCGTGGTCAAGTTTCCGGCCATGGTGTTGACAGACATTCTGCATAGTAAGTAAATGGATGACTAGTGTAAATGGAGTAGGCCATAGGGGGTGGTCAACGTACGTAATTTCTTGCCAGATACCCTGAACATTGCCCACTTCGGCTTGGACACCTAGTTTACCTTCTGTACCCACCTCAAAGGCCACCTTCTTAACTTCTTTGGCAAAGATGGCCAATTGCGCAATCATGTCGTTGATGGTGTTCACCAAACTTAACATCTCTCCAGAAACAGAGACACCAGTAATTTGTTGCGTCAAGTCGCCACGAGCGACAGCGGTCTAACAGGAAAATTATCTTGGCATCTAAATTATGAAGAGTATCGTTGAACCTACTGTAGCGACGGCGATTGTTCGGACTTGCAAAGTCAACTGAAACACTCCCATTGAACGCAGAGCAAGCCAGGAGAAAACGAACCACTCACGTTCGCAGCCATGACGTTGACATTATCTGTGAGGTCCTGCAGCCGGTCCCTTTCATTGAGAGATCTTTTTCACTTGTCGAAAACATAAACGCACTTTCCAGGTACCACCGACATTGGTCACGCGGGCTTGTCCTCCCAATCGCCCTTCCGTTCCGACTTCTCTTGCGACACGTGTAACTTCATCGGCGAATAAGCTCAGACTCTCAATCATGCCGTTGACGGTCTCCTTCAACTCCTTGATCTCACCACGTACATCGACCTCGATCTTCCTTGTCAAGTCACCAGCCGCGACAGCTTTAGTAACTTCAGCGATAGAACGTACTTGATTGGTCAAGTTCATGGCCATCAAGTTGACATTGTCCGTCAAGACCTATCCATCATGAATGAGCACGTCAACCCAGGCACGCGGGCCAACAGATCCGACAAACCTTCCACATTCCCTGAACGTCGGGAACATAGGCCTGACCTCCCAAAATACCCTCTGTTCCGACCTCCAAGGACACACGAGTGACTTCGTTCGCAAGCGTGGACAGTTGGGCAACCATAGAATTGACAGTCATCTTCAAATCAAGCATCTCTCCCTGGACATCAACATTAACGACCTTGCTCAAATCACCCAACGCCACAGCTTTCGTAACCTCCGAAATGGAGCGCACTTGGTCTGTCAAATTGCTGGCCATTTTCTGTAATACGAGGCATGATCAGGCAACACCAGTGGCAACAGCTGGAGCGGGCTCACGTTGACATTGCGCGTCAAATCTGCCCAAGTTCCTTGTACGCCCTCGACGCGAGCCTGACCACCCAAGATCCCCTGAGTCCCGACCTCCAATGCGACACGCGTGACTTCAGAAGCGAAAGCGCTTAACTGATCCACCATGGAATTGACAGTACTCTTCAACGTCGACATTTCACCCTCGACTTGGATTTCGATCTTCTGGGTCAAGTCACCCTTGGCGACGGCAGTCGTAACCTTCGCGATAGACCGCACTTGATCCGTCAAACTCGAGCACATCCGATTTACCTGCGGCAAGATCAGTGTCAAACGGTTTCATAATGCCGTGGTGACCTACATTCCGAACCAATTCGAACCAAACACCTTCAACATCAGGGACATGAGCTTGACCACCCAACTTTCCTTGAGAACCGACTTCGAGTGTGACACGAGTAACCTCGGCGGCTAATGCACGGAGACGGATGACCATTCCATTGACAGTGTTCTTCAAGTCCAAGATTTCACCACGAGCATCGACATCAATCTGCTTCGACAAATCACCCAATGCGACGGCTTTCGTGACTTTAGCGATACTTCGGACCTGATTCGTCAAATTAGCAGCCAGCTTGTTGACGACACCCGTAAGTTCGCGCCATGTGCCTTCGACGTCCAAAACGAGGGCCTGACCGCCCAATTTGCTAAATGGGACTTTTTAAAGGCGGAACAAAATAGTGTCTTGATTAGGACCTACCCTTCCATTCCGACCTCCTGACTGACACGAGTGACTTCCTTGGCAAATTGACCCAATTTGTCCACCTAATTGCATAAGTAAGCATGGAGTACCCATCTCGTTATACATCCCAGAACTACCATAGTATTGATGACGTCTTTGAGTTGCACCATGACAACACCCTGTACAGGAACTGTGATCTTCTGTGACAAGTCACCGCGTGCGACAGCATTGCAAACGCGTGCAACGTCTTGTACCTGAGCCTTGAGCAAGCGAAGTTCCTCCACGGCACTCATGCCGCTCTCAAAGGCAGCAGCGGCGAGAGGGCCGGGAGGAACGACGAGCGGCGATCCCGACGGTGACCCAGTGAAGCTGCTATTAATGCGACTCATCGTTACTGTGTCTGTGATCGTCTTGCCACAGGTGGGACACGACATGTGTTCGGCACGGGAAGTTGAAGGTGCCGAAGCGGATGAGTTTGAGAACGTGCGCTGCAGTTTGGAAAAGTCAAAGTTGTTGGGAATGTTATCGAGCGATAACGACATATTCTGGACGCGAGAGCTGATCGGTCTAGTAGACGGAACACGATCAACATCAGCGACGCCCACCGTTGCGTCCTCCACCAACATCTCGACATCTGCCGGATCATCAGCGCCATTGCTAGTAGTGTCGGACCTGCTTGAGAAGAAGCCGTTGCGTGTGGCATTGGTGTGCTTGGTGGTCATCATGCTAGGCTGCGAGGAGAGAGAAGGGGTATGATCCTTCTGAGAAGGGGACGAAGAGGGGATGGGAGTGTCGCCTACACTACGCCTTTTCTTAGTCTCTGGCCCGACTGTCTGCCAGGACTCGGAAGCCTTTATGGAGGCGAGGGCTTCCTCTGCGGTGTACATTCTGCGGGCGACGACAGCGAGGGAGCGGAGAATGGAGTCTGTCTGCCAGTCGCCAGGTCCGTCGTATCGGGGCGGGGGGGTCGACATGGGACATAGCTCGTAGGTAGAAAGTAGAGCAATGAGGTAAGAGAGAAACGGGTCGTTGAGACCACGGGTGTAGTTGATCGAGCTCATCGTCAGAGACGACGACGGACAACGACAATGGTGGTGGTGAGGAAGTGAGGAGGAATGCGGAAGGAGAGTAGAAGAGGGAAGGCGGGTAGGAAGGACCAGCAGCCGTATGACAAGTTAATTACCAGCAATCACCACCAAATTCAGATCTCCGCTCTGCGCTCCACCACAAACACGCCGCCAAGTTACAAAGGCAGGCTTATAACACCCGATAGATACCTTCTTTTACACATTCGCCTAGATGTAAACCGGTAATGTAGGGTTAAGTCCAATCCAATCGATACCCTCCACGAACTCCTTCTCGTCGATCAAAAAGTCCTAGACACTTTTGTCAGCTTTCATCAGACCCCAGGATCAAGTGCCACTCACCAATGGACACTCGACCACAGAACCCTTGACCTGACTGAGACGTTCCTTGACCCGCTGCAAAGGTATGTCTGGTACAACATGTCCCGTCTTCACCTTTGGCACATAATTCTACCAGTCCGTGGGTCACTTGACGTTCTTCCGACTACACATACAATCACGTACCTCATAGGCCGACCACGATCGTACAAGGTTCGTCGGCACAGGTCGGAACAACTCGGTGAATATCTCCCTGTTCTTGCGTGCAGTATGGTACAGAAGATCAAGCGTTTCATCAGCAAGTGGGTCTGCAACAGCCGCATCCTCAGGCAAATGTGTCTCATCCTCGTTAGGTACTGGTGCTGGCCGCATGAACAAGTCTGGTCGATAACCCGTGTTCTGGGGCTCGATAAGACCTAGATGTTCTGCAAATGGCAGTCAGGTCCACGGGTCACCACATACCAAGACGGCCATCTTACCTCTGAATAACCTACGTCTCAAAGTAGCGGCGAATCGTGCTGCCGCATAGGGGCGCCCATCCATCGTCGACTGAATCACATCGTCATCTTCTACCACCAGCGCAATCTCGGAGTCGCCGTTACCCTAGATGATCGATTGGCACAAGACTCGCCTCACAGGACTCTGGCACTTACCTTTTGACTGCGATCGTTAAGATTAGCAGACCCCATCTGGGTGTCCCTTCAGTCCCAATCATACACATCATATGAAAACAACACCCACAATGACACGTCTGTCGTCCACAATCATGACTTTACTGTGAATGTAGAGCAGCTCAGAGACAAAACTGTCTTGCTCGTCAACTTCCACTACCCATGGAGTATGGATTCACGCACCAATTCAACTCCTCCTCCTCCAGCCCTGCCCATGTCTCATCTAGCAATGACTTCCTCCCTTGTAGCACATGGTGGGACACCGAATCTGCCACCATGTCGTCCGACCGCAGATTCTGTGCGCCAGATTCAAATCGTGCAATGACCTGCCTTGCTGCTTCGATGGACTCAGGGAGAGGTACCTTGTCCCTCTTCACAGGTGTCTCTTCTGCAACAGTGATTCCAACTCTCGCTTCTTGAGGAATTTTGACATAGACATCGCGAGGGACGTCTTTTCCGAAAAGGTATTTCCCCACCCATTGACGCGCGAGTGCAATCTGTGCTTCGTGGAATGTCACACCGGAAGTCCTTTCCATTTGTGCAATCAGGGTTGCTGTCATGTACGGAAATCGACTTGTCAACAATTCTGACGTCGGGAAAACGGAGCGGACCCACACTGCGGAGCATTAATACGGTCGTATGAGCGCAAGTGGAAGAACCGAATGTAGTCCATCCTAGGGGTGATCATGAGGCCACATCCACGCGAAAATAGTGCCTAAACACCCACGGTTCGAAGCCTGCTTTACGGATCTCCTCGTAGATGCTATGACCACCCCTGTTCATAGTACGATACTGTGCAGCCATGATCGTCTTCAACGCGGTCTCACTCTTGATGTCTCCCGCAAATCCTGGGAGCTCGGGGATGACGACGACGACCTAAGGCGCGGAGCGGTTTTTCCCAAGTTAGCAAGCTCCGATCAACCCCTTTATTTGCTACCCTGACCTTGAACTTCCTTCCAGACTGGGCTGCCTCAATGATACGCTCTACCAAGGCCTTTGCAATCTGGTTCTTCACCGGGCCGTCACTTCGGGTGTTCGATATACTGGGTAAGGCATCCCGGCTCAGCGACCCTTAAACAGTATGAAAGGGGCACCACGCACAAAAACTGATTTTCTGTTGACGGTAAACAATGGCCATAATCACCACGGGGCATGCATTGTGCCCATCAGTGCCGAGTGCGCATGAAACGGCACAGGAACCTACCTATATAGATGAAGTGGTTGGCCTCGCGAATTAGTTGGATATCTGGAAATGTTCGCGTAAGGAAAGATCACGCGCATGCAGGATGTATAAGTAAGGAGAAAGGTAAACCTACAAGCGTTCTGAATGCTATGCTCCGTAAGGACACCATGACTCCAATCCGACACGCTGCGAACGGCTTGGACGCGGCATGTTCCGTGTGGCGGTGGTGTATACGGGGGTTCGACCTTGTCGCCAAAATTGAGGTGGAAGCGTTCCTTGAACTTTCTGCCAATTTGGTGCCACTGTTCACGGTGAGGATGAACTAGAAGGATGTAAATAAGCCCTCGCTGAGAAGATCGGTGCGGGTTAATACACACGAGCAACGGCTTCACTGGGCGCAACTTCAATGTTGTGGGGAAGCGCAAGCCAATCGAACCTCCTATGATAGGAGTGAATGAGTTGATGCGTCCATGTTTGTTGTTACGCACTCATCATCACGATACTAAAAGAGATGATTGAGCTGGATGGTGGGATTTTCAATTCAACGCTTACCTTGCGACGTTTAATTTCGTTCCAGCGCTCTACGAAGTGCTGGCAGATATCAAGCGCTACAGAGCCGCATATTGTCATATGAACCTGTCACATGAGCTTCAGCCAGTCAACCCTTACATCGAAACATACGACTCACATCATGCCAGGGCATCCTCGCAGTTTCTAGGATAGAGACCGCATTGCTGACATAATTTGTGACCTCCTGGAAGTCTAGAACACGAGCATTGTTGTAGTCTTGTCCAGGGAAGAGAGTACGAGAAAAGTCAGTTGGATGAACGTCAGCCAACGGGTGATTGTGGGTATCCCAACGTCCGAAACTCAAGTCTAACCCTCCAACACAAGCTAGATGGTTGTCGACCACGACGACCTGTGCACAATTCAAGTGTCAGAAGGCCTTCTAATAACCATGATGACCCTCGAACCTTCTCGTGATGGGACCAAAACTCTACGGTATCTAATGGATGACAGTTGAACGAACGAATAGAACAAGCTTCACACGGCGTACCTTTGCTACCGATATGATCCGGATGGCGCATACACGCGATGTTTGGGTGGAGAGCTTCCAACGCAGCCTAGTAAACCGGTCACACTTCCGTACAACATACATGTCATATGATCCGCGCGTGCTTGCCTTGGTATGTTTCGAGTCCATAGCCATCGTTGCACTCACTTCTTTGTAAACGATGACATAAATCTTGACGCCTTGTTGAGCCTTGCGTTGTAACAGCCTGTCCAGGCGCCATTCATAATTCTGAGCTGGTGGTCGACTGGTGAACGGATATAAGCTTCACCCGTTCACACCGCGAGAATCCGTTGAAACGCGTACCGAAGATACAACTCCGGTGTGAGCCACCAATCCTACCATGTCTTTCAGCGACAGAATCATTGAAAGTCGGTGAAAAGCTTACCATGATGAAGATCGCGTCCTTGGCACTGTCGAGTATCTCAGACACCGCCCAAAAATAATCCTGGCCATCGATGTGCCTAGTCAATGTGCAAAGCCGCACTAGCTCAGCCCCGCCTGGCACGTAGCGCACAAACAAAACCCAGGGTTCCCGTACCACTTTATCGCATTATCTTGTCTTTGACCCGCAAAACTCTCAAATCGATGACTGGCATTGATCTTGGCCCGAATTTCGTCGTTGAGTCTTTCTTCTGGAGTATCGTGGCGACCTGCACGTGCGCCATGCGGCACCACATTGTGGTCAAGTCAAACCTTCCCAGAGCAAGCTCGTCAATGACTCACGATCAGAATCCAAGATACCTGGTGCATCACAACGTGCGGATATGATTACAAGTCGATGACATCGCGCTAGCACATCGTACATACCGATTATCTGATCACGGGCGCGTTCGATGCCCTCTGGGAGCCGTTCGGCGTAGTCAAGGACTTTGTCCAAGAATTTCAAGGTGGAGGAATGACGGGACAGTGGATTCATGATCGTTGTAGTTCTCGCCAAGTACAGAAGTCGGTGTGATGACAACCCAAACGTCCGAAGTGGTGGCAGTACCTTCCCGACATACCATTGTCACATGTTAACCTACCTTGACAACACTCTAGAATTGCCCCTTTACCGCCGACCAGCGCCGCAGTGTTTCACTTATCTTGTCTTGTCTCGAGAATGGTGTTATCGCAACCATAGATTCGATCCTCATACATTCTGTGGTCTCCGATAACTCCACCGTCAGGAAGAGACAGCCTTGAATGGATCTGAGCCACCACCCTCTAGCCCCGCCAATACAGCCTGCCTCACTGCACCCAAGTATTCCGCAAGCCTGCGTCCATCTGGGTGCAAAAAATCATCGTAGAGCTTATACCGCGAATCTGCAACAATGTTGACAAGCTCGAGCGCAATCTTGAGATTCCTGTTGCGTGGGTCAGTACGAAAAAGAAGGTCGGTAAGACGCGAACAAACCCCGGAATGTGTTCCCTTGATGAGTGTAGCATGACGTGCAGTCGCAGAATCAGTTCAGGTATGTAAATTTGTCGGATGCGTAACATTTCTCGATGCCGGCGATCTGCGTGGGGGTGTAAGGGAGTAACGGTGGTAGATGGGAAACGGTACAAACCAGTAGGATTACTTTGATCCGGTAACATCCAGTCAGAGGTAAGTAACTTCACAATGGACTCATGCGCTTGGTCAATGAGACCCTGTGGAAATGGGATCAGCTTACAGAAGTGTCATGGACACTGAACTACCTTGTAGTCGTTCAACCATGCTATCCGAGTGTCCTTGTTCATCAAAGAGGCTTCCGAAGACTGGGATTCTACCACTCGGTCAAGAAGACCCCACACGTTGAAAAATTGTCTGTAGTGGAGATACTCCGTTGTACGTTCTTCAGGTTCGTCGATAGAGGCAAGTTCGTGCGGTAACATGTCCAATAGACAACGTGCCAAAGAGACCCGTCCAGAACCTTGGGATGGATGAGTGACAGGCTGGGATCAGTACCTAGACATACCAAGGAAATAACGCAATATCACAGTAGCTTGTTCGAGGGCCGTGTCATACGTAGCCTCCATAAGGGTAGTCCACTCTATGGAACGGAGCAGCAACGTCTCCACCTCCGACGGTGGATTTTGCAACGCAACAATTGACGGAG
>JBBPTI010000001.1:0-25791 GCA_038093995.1 Tylopilus aff. callainus | reverse complement strand
AGGTGGACCCTTCAACTGCGGTAGCAGCTAGCAGACCGAAAGAGTCAAACACAATTCAGGAATCCAAAATAACATCACAAACTTCAAAGGCTTTTTCAATGGTTCGCTCAGCAGTGACGATGGCAACACGATCTACGTCAAGACCGTGTTCACGTGCACGTGTCAGCGCTAGCTTTCGTTCTTTCATATCGGCAGCAAGATCAAGGGAGGTAAGGAACAAGGCATAACGTTCCACAGCATTGTCACCCAAGGCACTAGCATACATAGCGATGAGGTCCCGCTGACCAGCACCCTGGACCATACAATAAACATAAATTTGTGATCGATTTATGACTACTACTGACCTCGAGGACTTGGATATATGCCTCCAAAATTACTTGAGTGGCCAGTGGTGGCACAGAAATATCAATCATCTGCAGGAAGAGGCACAGGTGGGCAAAGAATCGGGTCATTGTTGGATACCTGGCGGACAAGTGCATAATTTTTCCATAGAAGAAAGACGAATACGTACTCTGATGACTCGGAATCGTATATGCCATCCCTCAGGCCAGCTGCGAATGTCTCCAATAGCGGCTGTGTCCGGTTAAGGATAATTGCTAGCTGGGAGACGTGAAAAGCGTTATCGGCAAGGGGACTGACGGGTAGTCGCTGAGCACAAGCACCATGAAGTAACAGATATCTCACCCATCGTCGACGTTGACGCCGCCTAATGTCTCTAGCGCCGCAGTTGCTTCCTTTTCCCATTCTTCTTCCTCATTTTCGTCCGCACCTTCTACTGGGATAGACAAATCTTTGAGACCCTCCAAACCACTCTCCCAGTAGCCTCCTCCCAACTTGATCATTTCTGCAGCTTGCTTCTCTTCGCACAATATACTGATTTGAGCCCATAAATGATCTTCCCAAGTCCTACATGCCGTCTTGATGACATTGAATGTTTGAGGAGTTGGAGCGAGTGCCGCATATAATATTCGCTCGGGATCCGACAAGTTGGGCTACAGAGATGTAAGATAGACTGAACGGGAGCGAAGATGGTATCCCATTACGTTTAGAGCAGCCCTTATACAAGTTGACTTCCACAGTCGCCGGCGTCTGTTACCTTGCCAACCCTCTGCATCGTCTTCGTCCTCGAAACCTTCCTCGCATCGTTCGTTTGCTTCGTAGCTAATGAGCACTTGCATATCCACCTAGCTTTCCGTTGCTCACCGATCGTTCGCCACTGGAACAATAACGATCCACGGATGCTCGCAGCACGCCACGGTTGGTGTGCTTTTCGACACAGTTGGACCGCATCATCCAACCTGCCAGCACGCACGAATGAATACAACGACTGAGTCAACGTTTTCTCAAAGGCCTTGCCAAGACAAACTCAGTTCCAGGCCACCAGACAAAACGCATGCTGTCTGCTTACCGCGTCATCCGCAGCTAACGACTTTGTACCTCCTCTGTTTAACGCATCTGGATCGAACTCTGTCACGAGACTGGCTCGCGTGTTCTGTCGGGTGCGTATTGCTTGCATGACGGCATGCTTTGTGAACTTCCAGTACCCAGTGGTAGCCTCAGGATGTTGTGGCGGCGACGCGATCTCGTGAAGCCATTCACGCACGATTACGAGTTCTGTCAGCAAGGGTGACGCGTGCATGATTGCTTGGGCGAGGGTCAACGTCGGCGTAAACGGATTCTGCGTGAGAACAGTGCGCGGGTTGAGATGATGCTCTGGCTCTGTTTTTCGGGCACTGTGCAGAGATTAAGGCCAAACGGAAAGAAAAGACAAGTCCACACACGGCATGAGTGCTTGTAGTAAACCCCAGGTGTTGGCTTCCATCCGTAGCGCTTCCAGTTCGACTGGAGACACGTCCGAAGTGGCGCCACTCTCAAATTCTTCGACTCTAGTTGAACCACGGTCTAGGATGACATGTAGTGATACGAGTAGGAGGACTCACTGATCGCGACATAGCTGCCTAAGTCTTGGTGCAAATCCTGAAACGGGATCGAGGAGGGCTGGCAAGTCATCCTTTATACCTTGACATATGGTGAGGACCCGGGCACACGACGCGTAGAGGGATTCTGACATGGCCGTGGATTCGCGGAGAGTCAGACGGATATGAGCAACATGAATTTTGTTGTTGTTAGCAAAGTAAACTCGGGTAACAAACATAGCTATCCTTTATTTGGTAACTAATTACCTAATCATGTGTTGCTTTGCCTTGATTAGCTTTGAACAGTAGAGTTGTAGTGTATACATCAAGTTAGAAGCCATCGCGCAAACTCCGAGTGTTAGATGAGGGACCGTTTGTATGTTTTAAATTTATATCGCTCAGTTATCGGTCCACTAGTTATGCTGGTTCCAGACTCCCAACTTCAACTCGACAATCATAAATTGGGCAAAGATCACCCGAGTGTACATGACATCAATATCGATCAAAGTACCACCAGTAACTTGGGATACTTGCCCGCACATCGTGAACCTAAAAAGATGGAAATACAAAGCCTGTACCAAGTGGAGGACACTACATGAGAGACATCACCGCTGATATGCAAAGCCTGGGGAGGGTCCGCGAACAAAATGAGGGTGATTACACGTCAGAAAGAAGAAGCGAGCTCTAAACCAGGAAGTGTAAAAAAGTCATCACATAGCCAATAGTCCGGTTGGTGGTTCAAAGGGATTAGAGCTAGGGAGTGGAACTGTGAAGTAGAAATCAGGAATACAGGTGCGAGATACGGCTGCATTCTGCTCCTGTCGGGGCATGAGAATGGTCCTGGACTTGGGTATGGCAGGGGAAATGAGACGGATGGAATTGAAGACCAATCATGCACCCCATTCATCATCAGAGTCCATTTCCGAGACAACAAAGACATGTTCGGGGAACCAACCGGATTCATTGAACTCCACACGCATTTCACCGTATGAGCCAACTAGCACAGGCGTTCCCTCAACCTCGAGTGCTCTCTTTTGCACACAGCCAAGGTTACCGTGGCTGGCTATGATGCCAGAGGACGAAATCACGCGGTGCCATGGAAAGGGAGAGGAGGTCTGTCCAAGAAACTTGACGACTGCAAGGTACGTTAGCGACCGATGGCTTTCCATAGCATGGTATGGGGTATACCTTCACTAACCCGCCTAGCTTTAGTTGGCTCCCCGAGCAGTTTGGCGACATGCGCACAACTTGTGACTTTCCGCGGGGGGATCATCTGAACGACATTGCAAACCTGGCGCGCAAGTTAGTATGGGAACAATCTGGAAGGCATGGAGGATGTATACACTAACGGAAGTGTTGAATTGTACGGTATCCATTGCAGCAGATAGTGCAACGCACGAGGTGGTGCAAGACAAGCAGCATGGGAGGTCTCAAATATATAGTTGTCGCAGTGCATCGCTCCCAGTTTGATCCCCAGGCAGGTCTAAGCAGCCGTCACCGAATCCAATTGATAGGCCACCAGTCGGTGATCTCGAAACAGCCCTCGACACTAGCGGAGTTGTCAAGCAGGGACGCAGCGTCAGCGCTCTCCGCAGTTCGAGTGGTTTCCAGGCTACGCTTGGTGTTGACGTGCAAGTTACTAGTTGGCGGATGCCAGATGGCGATCAGTTGAGGTATGCGATACACGTAGATCTGGGAGAGTGCTGTGCGTTGTTCCGCGCAAGTGCTGATGCCTACGATACTAACGACGATTGATGTAACCTAGGCATTGGGGTATCTAGGATATATCATTGACAACCGTATAGCATTATGCCACACAGCTTTCTCAGGGTGTCTTGTGCGTAGGAAGGGGTACATGCGTTAATTCCTGTTATCGGGAAGTGCAGGCCTGTAATGTGCTTGAAGTCGCAAGCCGTCCCGGAACATGGCAATTTGGAAGCTCTCTTACCGCTCGTCATTTCGTGGTCCATAAGGCAAGTATTTGTTCTTGACACACAGTATATCAGGCTTTGGTGGGGAGCGTTCAAACGAAGGGGTTTAGAGTGTCCAGTGTTGAGAAGTATTGACTGAGTCTGCGAAAAGGGTTGCAGGCAGATGTAAGAATTTGTGCGGACAGGTTGTCCACTATGTAGTATTTGCCAGTTGGCTAGATGACCCCTTCCTCTTGAGCATCACGTGTTCCAAGTTCAGGCTTTGCATAATGCCACTGTCTACTTGACTCGACTTTCGACAGGACTCGACGAAACTTATCGCCAGGTTGGCGTGTCCGACCCACTGCCAATGGACGTTTGGCACACTTATATAACACTCTCGCTTTAATACCATAAGTCCATTATTTCATCAAAGACGGACTCTGCAGCCCGATTCTTGAAATGAGTACTCCCAAAGGTATGGAACATAACTGACAGAGCACTTTCTTTGCCTCAACGCTCACACGACACCCGGCCTCGTTGCCTGGTCTCCGGGACAAAACAAATGATAAGATTTGCTAGTTGTCTACACTATATAAGGGTCCGACATTGCGTCGTCTTACCCCATTCCCCCAGCGTGAGCACTATGCGATGGCTCGACACCTTCCCGAAACCCGATCCAAAGCTTGGATTCATACCAGTCTTCATGAGCTGGTTTCTTCATCATATCTGCAACTGCCATTACAATTTCTACTTTCATATTTCCACGAGCGACTATATCCTCTCTCTGAACGATGCTAAACACGCGCTTCGTGTTCTTGCCGATGCTGGATGAAGAAATTTCAACATCAATGGCAGAGAGCCCTTCAGCCCATTTACATCGGGGAGGTATTCAAGTATTGCAAGGAGTTCCACATCGAGTCGTATTCCATCATGGCCAATGGGTGGAAAGTGACTGAGAGATCACTGGACACGTACGGTAGATATGGTGACCATCTCCTGCGACTCTTTCGACGCAGGAACGAACCTCAAGCAGGGAGGAGCGGAAATGGCACTTCTGCTATGCACATCAACAAGGTGCTTGGGGTCGCAGGGTGCGTGAAACAGAGAAAGACTATAGTAAAGATCAATACGGTGGTAATGATGCAAGTATCTCCATTGTCCTCCAGCCACGGTTGGCACTGATGAATCTGGGAGGAGGATATGAATGACCAGATACAAGAGATTGATCCATTTCGCTGGAAGGCTCGTCACATTTACGCGATGTTTATGACCTCTCCGAATAGTTATTCCATGTGTTACACCTTGACTCGGAGAACACTGGGCCAGACCCCAACTCCCTTCGCGATGCGCGCCACATGACAATCACAAAGGAGTAGTACCAAGCATTTCTCGATAGACACAAGGGTCAGATGCCCCTCTTTGAGGCCTCTGGAACACCAATGTGACGATCGCGACGTTTTTCAGTTTCCTGGATTGTCGAGAAACCGAGAAGATCGATTTTGGATGTCGACACTGAAACGGCACTTCTTGGTTCAGGGTTTGATGAAAAGACTTCTATCAATCGTGGTGGGATATTCGACAGGACAAGAGAACCCGAACCCCGAGCCCTGGATTGATGATGAAAACCTGATGCTTTACTGGGCCGAGACAATGAGCGCAGTGTACTCTTGATGATCTATAGGAAGACAGCCCTTCACTTAGGGGGACTCAAGTCAGACAGGATATCTTAGGGACTTAAATACGGCCGTGGGCCTATGAGAGGACTCTTTCAGTGCAACAGCTATTCGTCTCAGTTGCTCTGCGGAACATGGTTAGTACGACGGGTCGACAATGTTATGTGTTGTCCTTCTACGTTTTACGCGTCGTGACGCGTTCAGTGCTAATGTTGCCGGGTGGATATAAAGCAGAGACGTGCTATAAGCTAGCTCAAAGAAGCGTGTTGAAAACAAGGTGGTCCAACAGCAGATAATGCCATCGAAATCAATGGCACATCCTACCGCTGGACGTACCTTATTCTCAAACATAGCCAGTTCGAGGGAAGAGCAACCACCTCTTCCACACCGGGGTCCGATTGCCTGTGAAGGGTTTATGAGGTAACAGCAAAGGAGAGAAGTACTCGCTATTCCTGACTTCACTACACGCTCCCTGAGCCTGTACGGTCTCCTTGTCTTATTTTACTAAGGCGAGACTGTCTCACAGAACCACTTGGTACCAAAACTTCCCTGTGGCAGGCCATTCTTTAGCGATGCAAACAAAACAGGGTGTCAAATGTACCTTATCCACGTTATCTGGTGCCCGTGTGTTGTGATCCATCCATGTTCCCGTTGTTATCGTGTGTACTGTGATGACCGCAGTCACGCACACTATACGTCGAACGCTCGATGTCGTCGGGGCGTGGCAGCTCACAGCCAGCCTGTTCGTTCTCTGATGACTTGTCCACCTAGGTTTCTCGAGGAAGAGAGAAGTGGTCATCAGGCGTATGGTCAAGTAATCGTCGCAAATAAGGGTGACGAGAACATCAATGATCAAAGTCCGCTGCTGTCGTGGTCGGTACCTCCGGGCATCTCGCGTGCCACCTTGTACATTGCGTAAAGAACTCGGGTATGGTCGAACTCGGCGAGTAACAACATTCGTCCGCGGAAGAAAATCAACCAATGACTCCAAGGGCTGAGACTGGTAAGACGGAAAACAAGCCAGAGCGCTCTGCGATCGAGACAATCGGTATATCGAGCATCTCGCGTGCTATCCCGCCTGGAACATTCGAACACGATCGCGTTCTCCAGGTAATGATTCGACGTCGCAAATAATAACATTGCGGAGGTCGACGAGAGTTGCCAAGACATAATCAATCGGAACTGGCTGCGGTCGTGATCGATATATTGGGGCAGCTCGCGTGCCATCTTGCTGGGAGCGGCTTGCCAAGTGAATGAGAAGGGTCTTCTAATGGTTGTAGCCAGCGGACACGGAGATAAAATAATCAGAGCTCGCCGCGGTCGCGCATTCGGGCATCTCGCGTGCCATCTCGTCCGGAGGGTTCAAGCATAATCGGGCTCAGCGTGTAACGAAGGTCAATACGGAGTCGTTCGGGCATCTCGCGTGCCGTCTTGCCTGAAGGATTTGAGCGTAGCTGGCTTGCCATGGCGAATAACAGTCCGACCCGGCCCGCGTGTCGAGGCGTCCCCTGGAGATAACATCCAAAGGTTGAACATTGGACATCGTCATCGAGTCGGGATGAGGTATCCACCTGAGCGGCTAGGAACACGAGTAAGAGCGAAAGTGCTCGCCGTCAGTGGCGGCCATATAGAGGATGAAAGGAAGAAGGCAGGAAGCGACTGGCGGGAGGGTCCCAATGTTGGTCGAGCTTAAATATCTAGAGAAGGTGTGGCTGACGTCCACACGAAATATTGTGACGCGTTGTCTACATATCGAGCCCATTGTTTAGAGATCAAAGCACCACGCCGTCGCTTTGTTGAACTGCCAAGGTCCGTGAATTGCATTGACACGGTAAAATCAGCTCGGTAGTAACACTGCGCGACATGACCACTCCGCTCGAGCGTACAGACAGTACAGGATTGGCAGCGGGTGACCGTAGCCCTAGACCATGCATACCCGGCTCAGGGCCTCGAGTCCAAGCCTGAATGCATGCCAACTGGGCGAAAGCGTCATTGTAGTGTCAAAAGTCCTGACAGAAGGTGCCGAACTACTCTCCTGTGAGTCACAGGGTCTCCACACCAGGTTATCCTCTTCTTAACCATACTACATGAGATAAATATCGGACGTTTACTTGTAGTAGGGGATCACAATCCACCCCGTCATTTCCGGGTCTCTGTGGGCGTTGCACCCGAATAGTGAGTTCGTGTTTTGAGCCGAGTTGCTTTGACGGAGCGACAATGTGGAAGGCTTCGAAGCTGTCGCCAACTTCCTACCAGCAGATCAAGATGCTCTCAACCTTCTCTTTCCATCATTCTGTTTAAGACCACCACCGCGGCCAAATCGCAGTTGACCGAAGGATTATTCCCGTTCTCCTTCCTTCTAGCCATGGAGCTGTTGTACTTCGTCGGTTAGGCCGGTGAGCTTTCGACGTCAAACTCTGAAATGCACCATCACACGACGCGACGTATCGTTGTACAGAGCTGGTCTGCTCAACGCGGTAAAGTCGCTATCCTTGTCAAGAGTCACTTGCTTTCGGACAGGATACTCATCGACGTGTATGAAATTATTCAGACGTGACGCACCGAGTCAATTCTTCTTAGGGCCCGCGAGCGTGATGACTCTGCCTTCGGATCACGACTTTAGAACCTCCCAAGTTTGACAATTGCCTGGAAATACCGGCTGGTGCGAAAGTGGTCATCTGTGATCAATGATCACCATATGTTCGTGCAGCAATACTAATGATTAACTCTACGACGCAAAGGGGCCGTTTTTTCCCTTCGAATTAGACAAAAACAAAGATTCGCTTGTCGACTTACAACTTGCACTGTTCCACTGGAAGGGTATGAAATTTATCTGTCAGGTTTCCTGCATGATTTAGGGGTAAATACATGCTTGCTTTGTGATGCATGCAATCTTGTCATCACGAGGTAACAGTTCCGGGCTTTTCTTGACAGTTGTGTCGACCAGGAATGCCTCGTCCTAGAGGACCACGAAACTGAAGGACTCCTACTTTAAGAAATATCATTGGAAGGGACTGCTTGGTTAGGTTTCTAAATTGTCAAGACCTGGGTAAAGAATCTGGAGGATCCCCAATCGAAACAGGTGTATGAAGGGCACTTCACACCTCGGGCTTTGATGGGAAGATCACCCTGGTATGGTAGACCATGACGAGTCTCGGACCCGTAGTAGCAATGTTCGTTTTACTTGCATCGTATGAGGAAGTGGCAAACGCTATACGCACCGTCGGAACATTCCGAGAGACCCAGCAGTGGCCCGCTCAATCATGTTCTTCCACCTGCGACCTGTCGAAAACCGTGTTGGCACTTGGACACGTACGTGCAGGCCGTATTTTCTCCATAATGGCAAAGGGAATTTTAGGCCGTTTGGTACACGCGTCATTGGGACCGCCGGGTCTAGTGCAAGTCGCGACCATATTAGCGTACTACCTCTAGTACACTCCGCGATCAACCTTTCTCTCCCTGTCGGCCCTTTCGACATCCCTGCCGCAACTCATCATGCATCGTGTAATGATGGCTCGATCCGGAGTGAAGAGGAAGAACAGCTTCTCCCAATGTTCCTGCGTTCAAGTTCTCGCTCGGGCCCTATTGGTTTTTTGAGGCCCAAGATCGTGGAACAAATCCTAATAAACCACTACGAGGACGGGGAAAAGACGATATGGAACGTGCTTCGCAGACCAGATGACTCCCCTTGGGCAATCTCACTCGCGGATCACATTGGTGACTGTGAGGCTGGGACGGAGGCCATGCGCGTGGTTATGGGGAGGTGGAAATCTGAGGGCCTCTTCCCGGATATTCTAAAAGGCATGAACTCTTTGTTTCTATTACGTCGCGGTGGATTCAAATCGGCATGCTAGGTTGGAGTAACGAGACATACCCCGTGTTTACGCCTCGACAGGAAGGTCCCGACTCCACTTCGAGGGTTGCATTTGGGATCGAGCGTGCCGCACTCCCACTCTTTGGGTTTGTCAACTTTGGTTGCCTCCTCACGGGTAAACCTGTCCATTGTCGTCTATTGGCGTGCTTATTATAACAAATTCAGCCTTCTACGATTGTCCTGCCACAAATAAAACAATGCTTTGGGTCTCTCGCCGGTCACTAGCCAAGAGCACGTGAGTCCATTCCACCGTATACTGTCAGTGATCTGAATTGCTTTGAGCATAGCTGGCCTGGTCGATATGACTGTACCGTAGGAGGGGGAATGGGGCTCGGGGAGACTGCCAAGGAGACCATTATCCGTGAATGCACAGAAGAGGCCTCTCTTCCATCGGATTTCGTCAAGAGTTACGTACGTTGCACGGGTATGCTCAACTACACGAACCGATCGCCCTCAAAATGGATCCTACCCGGGATTTACTATCTTTATGAACTTCGCCTCCCAAACAATGGTGCCATCGTTCCGCACACAAACGCCGAGGACGGAGAAGTCGAGACGTTCCAGTTGATGGACATTGAGGAAGTTATGCGGTTATTAACAGAAGGACAGTTCAAGCCAAGCTCCGCAATGGCGTTGATCGACTTCTTCATACGACGGGGAATTATCACACCCGAGTCTGACTCTAGATATCTGGATGTTTGCATGGCTATGAGAAGACCTGTTATTCTGCCCCTGCCTTGAAGATACTGATCGCGAATATATCTCTTATCGATCATCTGTTCGGGCGATGTATCTGGCTGAAATAGACGGTTCAATTCTTGAAGAGACGCCTGAACACGGCACTGCATCCGGCCCATCGTATACCGAATGAATCCGGAGACTGAGGTCGATAAGTAGCTTTGTGAAGATGTTTTGCCTTTTCAAAGACGGTGTATCGATGCTGAGACCATAAGATCGCATTGCCTATCAAGCATCCCATCAGACCCACCACTGTGGCATCATGCGTCGAGGCTGGGCGTAGGACGCTGAGAGAGATAAGACAACGTAAGGGTGCAAGAAAATACCCTGAAGTCACGTTGGACAAACATGGCGCTGATGGTGTGCAGATCTGCAGCAGAAGCACCTTTCGTAAAGCCTCTCTCCAGACAGCTCCCACCCACGACACATGATGGAAGTTCCGGTGGGTATGCGGAGATATGATTCCTACCAGTGGATAACCCGTAAGCAGTCTTGCCAAGAAAACCCGCATGCTGCAAGTCTCGTAATACAGGATGCGTTGTGTGGAACAGAGAAGCGAAGACCTCGGGACAGAGATTGATAGATCAATAATCACAATGAGGATCCTTGGCACTCGAGGAAAGTAATTTGGCTGGCCGCCGAGACCAAGTTACCTGGACCGCGCGCGCATGCCCCAAATTGCTTCACCACACGCACAAAGCATGCCGGTGTTTCTCACTCGGATTTTGTGTGGTGGTGGCATGAGCGGTGATGGAGCTGTCGGAACCACAGGAAGCTGCGTTGCGGTGTTCCTTCTTGGCGACGGCGGAGACAAGGTTCCCTCTCGGCATTCCGACAAGAGCCTGGAAGCGGCAGTCGTCAAAATCAGTAATAGCGGCTGGACATAGTCAGGCCATCGAAGAGGCAGTTGCCAAACCATGCTCTAAATATGATTTTACCGACCTTGGAGGTACTGTAGGCCATTCGAATCCTTGAACCGTTATCTCGAGCTGGTCCACTCAGCAGACCGTCAAATGAGACCCGTTTGACCAAGACAGTAACCCAGCGTGGGAGCCTCAGTGACCCTCCTCTCTCGGGGTCGGAAATCCAAATATCCCGGCTGCCAGGATGGATAGCGCAGAGTTTCACGCTGCAGTAAGTACCCTTGTCTACTACGACCGAGTTGAATCCTCAGTTTGGTCACACAGGTATACCACGTCGTGCGACAGTAGGCTTTCCTAAACGCAGATTTCATGGAGAACCTCACTCATCGCTACAGGATTCCTCCACAGAAAGTGACGAGCTATAGTACGTAGAGACCATCACCTATTTCCACTTATGCCGATCATCTCACATAGGTCATGTTGCCAAGCTGATTGGAATGCCCAGACACCCGCGACATGTCGGACAGGGTTAGCTTCCATGCCATCGCCCTGGATCCTCCGGAAAAGTTGACCGTGCATCAACAGCTTTGAAATTTCTATCTCCAGACGTGACACCACTCGTGCCATGGCATAGAGTAATCTCGGCAGCTGGGACTATCTCTTCACGCGGCCCAGGGACAACTGGCGCACAGCGCCAACGCGACGCACTGGAGGCAGAAGGCGTCGAGGTCACTGATGGACGAGCGGGTGATTTCCGGGTCAACTTGGCAACCTGGGGATGGTTTCCTGCCCCTGGTGTGATATCTATTATGGACCAGGAGCCAGCCACGGCACAAGTTGACGGTACCGGTGATTAGTACCTATTAATAATAATCGTGCCTACGAAGCTGCTCTACTACACCGCAAGATGGGTACCTAGTACAAAGATAGCATGTTAATGCGAGGTAGGCCGTCTTTACCGAATGTATGTCTTTCTACTACGGGATGATCAACTTTGGTCTACATGTTCCTCGTCGCACTCACTTGTGCAGATTAATGGCTATACTGCGTCTCCAGCTCCTATCAGTACTCCACCCTCCCTTGTCCACGCATCATCTTGTTGCATGATGGCGCCGCGCATTAACATGCCTCAGATCTCTGAGCCGGTCTCCAGGTCCTATAATATCCTCCTGATAGTTACCGACTTGGTTATGAAGGGTGTTTTGTTTCTAGCATCGCCAATGTCGAGTTTCCACAGAAAGGTGATGCAAATATTAAGCAATGGATTCGATCGTACTGGTGAGGATTGAACCTTTTGGGGTCAACGCAACAAGGGACAGTGGTTAGA
The DNA here is from genome assembly GCA_038093995.1 of Tylopilus aff. callainus. NCBI lineage: Eukaryota > Fungi > Basidiomycota > Agaricomycetes > Boletales > Boletaceae > Tylopilus > Tylopilus aff. callainus. The sequence goes on along the minus strand of JBBPTI010000001.1, from coordinate 13,487 downwards.
CATCGCGCAGGCCTATCGAAATGAGGCAGAGGCTGTTATCACCTCGCGAGACTAGTCTCCGCGGAGATCCCTTCATCACCAAGTACTCTGCAACGAATGTCTTGGAGGTAGATACGTTGGTCTGCAGTGGTGTTGCCAACGTGAGTTCCCTAGAAGTGGCCGATCGTCGGTCGTAAACAACCATTGTTGTTCCTGACATCCCTTTCTGTAGCCTGGGACAGGGTATGTTGGTTTGTGCCTCATGTATCGCCATTCTCTCCGCAGCTTGGGCCAGGATGGAAAGATCAAAGAAGTTGACAACTCATACCTACATTCTGTTATTCCCAGTTTCCCTTTCGTGCAGAATTACAAGACGTGGGTGTCAGCAGCGTGGACGAAAGGTTTCTTGAAACACTGCTTCTGCCAAAATCCAGGTGGCTGTGATTCAAGCTCGTCAATCAAAGACACATCCGCCTGAACGTGAACTATACTAACCTTACGGCGCCAGATCCTCCAATCATTCGCCGAATGCGTGTAGCAGTCAACTCCATCTTGGGATATTGGGATATGCGGCAAGCACGGCGTTGTGATTGAGGCTTACAGCGCTCTGATGCGGTCCGTTGCGACTCATGTAATCTTTGACAATCTGTCTGCCGTCTAACCTCCACTGCACCGCCCGAGTACCCACAAGCCTTGCGATCCACTATTGCGCGATTGAATAACATAACCTCAAGGTTTGGACTTACAACCGATCAGGTGATATTGGGGTAGTTGTTGCGTATGTGGTCATTTCACCATTCGTACGGCCTGAAGGAAGACGGTATTGGCATGCAAACCCCCCTATCCGACGATTGCTCGGGGCCTCTCTTTCTCCGTTGTGCTGTGGTGAGCTTTAGCGCAGAAAGACATGCTGCCGTGGATGCCTCGGCGCGCTACAACTCGAAAATTATCTTTTAGCCTAGCGAATGTACGACATACAGTAAAATATTGCCGGGCAGTGGACGTCGCGCCAATGAGAGGGCGCACAACATGTTTTTTCCGTTACTTTTCGGCGCCAAGTACGCCATCCAATGGAGATAAAAGAGGCTTGGTCGTTGTGGCGATGACTGGTTGACTTGTCAGGATGAAGACCCGTGGGCTGCCACTACGACTGTGTTTCAACTCCATACCACAACTGTACCATGGCTCCAGTCTCTACACAACCTCTCCCAAGCTCAATGAACGCGTACGGCGTTGAATTGTGCAACGACGAGAAATCCTCCAGCCAATGCCAAACTCATTTGGAGCACAAAGAGCGGTGTTCCTGCGCCGCGCAGTCTAGTCCTGCTCGTCACCGCGCCTGTCACCAGGCAAGGTTACGGAGATTGTTGCTCCCCATAGCATTCTTGCTTCTTGTGGTCGGAGCTACCCTAGTCATCTCATGTGTATCCGATATCGATCTATTTGACTTGGTTAGCCTGGGGGCTGATGTGAGTGGCAGCCCATTGGGCAAGAGGCAGACCACAACGAGCGGACAGTCGAGTTTCACCAAGAACAAACGTGAGTTGATCTCCAAGTGCTCGAAGAATAGCTAAAGACTGTCGGCTATATCAGTGTATCTCATTATCGTTTTTGTCGGGTTGTTCCTCGTGCTTATCGCGGCCATCATGCTTAGTTACTGGTGCTGCAGAGGTAAGGTACGATCACATACCACGATACAAGTCACACTGAATCATTGCATGATTTTTCCACATATAGGCTCATTCGAAAACCCTCTTTGTTGCCCGTGTTACCTGTGCGCGTGCTGTGGAGGGCTTGGTAAGTTGTTACCATTTCTCATTGCACAGATGCGGCTTACTTACCGCATGTTGGCAGCTTGCTTGGAGTGCATTGGATGCGGATTGTGTGCGGCTGGATTGGAGGCCGCTTGATGCAATTGAACATACGAATTGGTCCTGGCTGACTGACGGGCGGTGCTGGCGCAGGGTGACCGCTTTTTATCACCCTTCTCTTGGACATTTTTATCGGACATCTTTTCCAAGAGTGTTTTTACTTGATATCATACCCAGATTTGATGTTCCTGCAGCTGGTAGATGCCTACCAGCTCTGAGCAGTATTCAAGTCAGCCGTATAAAATAATGACCGGGGGGGTGTCAGTGAGCTCGAGAACGTTGAAGTTTGAACAAACTTTATCAGACGCGCTCTTGCGCCGCTACATCTTCTGTAGTCCAGTTCCGTGCGCATATCGCTTGCCATTTATCAGAGGGTTACCCCAGACGGTCTCGATGTTGTTTGTATTCACGATAATGATCCACATGCGACTAGGCCATAATCTTCCGAAGATGCTGTGCTTCATCTCGGACGAGATCCGAGAACCGCATGGTCGCTTTGTGGCGGGCGAGCTGGTTCGGTTGCCATGCTTAGACTCTCCGAGTCAAATGGCAGCTTGGAAATCTAACGTACAATCCAGATTTAGTAACCGGGTGTTATCGTATCATCTTGACTTGAGCTCATATCTCGGAGAGCTCCAACGACTCTAACCGCATCCAGATTGGCGATACACCGCGTACATGGTAATGCGGTTAAGGGAGTATAGCCACCATTGAATCTCATGCGGCCTTCTTGGTGCCTTCAAACTCGGCCAAACTTTACGGTGGTCCCAATAATGTTGTCACTGGTGGGATCGGGGCAGTGGACCCTTGAAAAACACAAAGCCATAGCTATGACACGGCCCAACTCACCCCCCCACTTTCGTCTCCCACTCTACTCTCTGAATAGACTTTCGCTATGGTCTATCTCGCGTCATCCCACTATGAAAGAGCTAGTGACCTCGCCCCGAAACGTCCCGATCTGTCCCATCACTTGTCGGTGGAAGCCAGGGCTAGACTCCCAAACCCCATCAAGTCCGTCTGGAAAATCGCCCAAGTTAAACCTGGAACGATTAACATGGGCAATGGTACGATGTTAGAAACCGGCGACGAACAAATTCTGACCTGCATCCGTGTTTCGCGGCAGGTGACCCCCATCATATGTTGTACCCCATCCGTGAGATGAACTTTGTGGTTCCTTCCATCCATGAGCAGGAGCCTGTCCAAGCGTGGACGGCGGGCACCGGGGAACAACAACTCATCTCATCCTACAGGGACGAGCCATGTGCGCTGAGCCTCAGAACCGCCCTGGCATACAGTGCCGGTTCGGGGTTGAAACACGTACGAGATGTCCTTGCAGAGCTCAACGATCGTATCCATGCACCGCCCAAGCATGTGGTCTCCCTTAGCCTTGGAAACGCCGACGCTCTTACCAAGTGTTTTCGGCTTTTGGGTGACCCCGGCGACTCATTCCTCTGTGAGGAATTTACGTTCTCCGCCATGACAAATGCGGCGCTCCCCCTCGGTATCAGTTGGGTACCCATCCGAATGGACAAAGACGGTCTTATACCATCTGACATGGAGAGGATCCTAGCCAATTGGGACGAAGCCTCACAAGGGAAGCGTCCCCATGTTCTTTATACAGTCCCGTACGTCTTTTCAGGCCGCTTAGCTGTGATATTAACTTACGAGTTACAACCAGCTGCTCTCAAAACCCGACCGGATGTACGTTGCCTCTTGAGAGACGGCAACAGATTTATCAAATTGCACGGGATTGGGATATCATCATTCTTGAGGACGACCCATACTTTTTCTTGCAGTTCGATATTGATATCGACCAGACAACGGTCGAGCAGTATGGTTACACCCGCGCCATGGCCGAGGTCCTCCCTCGCTCTTTCGTTTCCATGGACTACGATGGGCGTGTCATGCGCCTAGACAGGTTAGTCCAACTAAACCCCATGATTGCCACCTGCGCCTTACCGTCACTGTACACAGTTTTAGCAAAATTCTTGCGCCGGGCATGCGGCTAAGCTGGGTCACGAGTAATGAATTCTTCGCGGAAAAACTGGACATGCTCACAGACTCTTCCTCACAACACCCACACGGCATCGGGCAGGCCTTCATTGCAGAACTCCTCGGAAACGAAGGTTGGGGCATTGACGGATTCATGAAATGGACGGCGTCTCTTTGCCGCGAGTACGAACGTCGACGAAATCTCTTCATGGATGTATTCGAACGCGAGGTGGCGCACTCTGGTTTTGCATCGGCAGAAGTCCCGAAGTCTGGCATGTTTGTATGGATCAAGGTCCATCTCGATCGTCATCCCCGCTACAGGGTACTTGAAGACGCCGAGCTTCTTGAAGGGTCAGTGTCGAACACCGCGGAGTTGATGGATGAAATGTTCCGTAAGCTTCTTGACTGTGGCTTGGTGATGATGCCGGGGTCCACCTTTGCGATCGTGGACCGCTCGGGGAGTGTGGCATCTGATAGCCATATCGCGGATGTACGTCTGCTATTTTTCTGTTGGCTGTATTCAGACTAACGATGGACGGCAGCGTGTCAACTACTTCCGCGCCACCTTTGTCGGAACAGACGAGACGATCGTAAAAGGCTTGACTATCTTTGGCCGTGGGATACAGGAGTTCTTTTGCTATTAAAAATAATGTCGACCCATACTTTTTGAAAGACTCATGTTACCCAGACTAACTATATGTATAATATTGACTCTTTGGATTACTATGCATCAAGAGGTTCGTTCTTGCAGCTCGGTGTTGATTACATATTCCTGAACTCGGGTAAAGCTTTTTGAAGGGCCCTTGATCGCTTTTTTTCATTCGCTTTTGAGAGCACTGATTGGAGGATGGCGATGGCGAGATACGAGGGAATATAATAACACGCGAGCTTCCTTTGGTATGTAAGATGTCGGAAGCTTCGATGGTCACCTGGCAGAGACACCAATCATTTCAGTGGGTTGGATGGTTATTATGACTCGTCATAGCGTGTCTGAGACAGCACAACTGAAAGCACAGTCTGCGACACTGAAAAGAGTTGTGTTTAGTTTAAATGCGATATGTACACCAGTTTCTTAGTAGTAGTCACAGCATAGTATTTCTTAAAGTGCCTATATTTTAATATTTTTTGCTGACAAATTATGCATACATTGTGCAGCAACATGTAGTAATTGATTACCAGTGTAATCAGTGCTCACATGATCAAAAGTACTACTGATAGCTAAGGATTGCATGGAATATCTTTTTGTCAGCAAAGGAATTGATACAAAGTTCTCCTCCAATTTTCAGGCTACTATCATATATCATATTTTCTAGTACTTGGAAATCACAATGTCACTATATCCTTGTAGAACTGGGACTTCATAGCACACCCTTATCACAAGCCTATCTCAAATGCTAGTTCTTCTTGTCCACCTTCCACAGCTGTGACTTGCAGCTACAATAACTTCAAAAACTCTTTTCATATTGGCCTTAATTGCAATGTACTTCATGCACTGCCAGACAGTGTGGGAATCCTGCTTAGGTTTGGTGGAGATATAAATAGTACTCACCCTTGGCTACATAATCACCTCCTAGGTCATGTGATTTGGTTCACACACCATGGAAATATGATCATTTTAAAACAGCAATATCATAAAAAGGATTTTTTCACTTTTGAGTTGACAAGGAAATTAGTGCTTGGTATATTCTTTTGCTCTCAATACTGCTTGGATCCTCCTAGGCATGCTCTCAATCAACTCTTGACACTCCTTCACTGATATTTTCTCCCACTTTTTTTACAATTCATGTTCTATTAGAAGAATTCTTATATCTTACAAACCTTTTTTTGAGCCATTCCTAGAGATATTCAATAGGATTTAGGTCACATCAGCAAACCACTAACTTATACTGTAAGTATAGTACAGGTCTGTACAGGTCCACTACAGCAAAATATCATCTGTACAGGCCTGTATAAGCCTGTACATTCACTGTACAATAGGGGACCTTAACAAAACACAATAATACTAAATGTTTACTCTCTGACTAAGTTGCTAATGACTTCTTTGCATTGTTTGAAGTATTTTAAACCTATTTCTTTGAGGTCCCCTATTGTACAGTTAGTGTACAGGTTTGTACAGGCCTGTATAGATGGCATTTTGCTGTAGTGAACCTGTACAGACCTGTACTATACTTACAGTATAAGTTAGTGATTTGCTGATGCAGGAGACTATGCAAGCCAAATTATAGTCCCAAATTCCCACTCTAGCTAGTCTTTAATCTTCTTGCAGGTATGCTTGGAATTATTATCTTGTTGGAAGATAATATCAGGAGGATTAAAATCATAATACTTCAGAGTTAGCTTGAGTTTATCCTTCAAAATCTGAAGATAGAGGTCTTTACCCATCCTACCATTAATCTTGATAGCAAAGCCAATATTCTTCCAAGTCATATAGTCCTACATTTTTTTTAAACTTGAGAGTTCCTTCTATTGGCCTATTACTAAGCTTTTTATCTATTTTTTTTCATGTTCATTTACATCAATCTGATCCTAGGTGATTAATTTTGGTTTTATTAGGCTACATCAGCAAATCACTGACTTATACTGTAAGTATAGTACAGGTCTGTACAGGTTCACTACAGCAAAATGCCATCTGTACAGACCTGTACAAATGTCATATCCATTCCAGAACCCCTATAAGCAAATCCTGGAGACTCCGGCACAATTCTGAAGTCCATATCATTTGAACTACTTTCCCATGCGAGACACCCTTACCACATCCCGTGCACCACCCAAACCATAATTTGTGCCATATCGGGTCATGCACAGCTTTGACTAGGTAACTCACAGGTGATTAGATTCCAGGATTCACATCTCCGAACTGTGCACCCAGCACTGCCTCTGCCTCATTTCCATTTGTCTTAGTTCTTTTATTTGTAACTCTACATTCCTTAGTGTACTGCCCTCTGGCATAGTTCACCTCTGTACTCCATCTTGATTACTGATCACTGTGTTTCTCCATATTGCATTCATAATCACCTTCATTTCTTATTCCGAATTCCGCTACATACTTTAGTATATAAACTCTACGAATTCTGAGTTGTACTTTAGTATGAATATTAACACAAGTCACCCTCCCGTGTTTGAATCCCTCATCTCCTATCTCTGTCTTTCCTCTTGATGCTTTCAACCTCTGAAATCAAGGATGCAAGCCTTGGTAAGGGTGTGACACACAAGTCCTGTGCCAAGTCCTTATCCCAAACCCCTTCAATTATATTTACAGTACTCTGGCCCCCTTGGACTTACACTGGAGGACCAGACTTGACAACAGACCTGTACACTGACTGTACAATGGGGGACCTCAAAGAAATAGGTTTAAAATACCTCAAACAATGCAAGGAAGTTATTAGCAATTCAGTCAAAGAGTATATATTCAGTATTATTGTATTTTGTCAAGGTCCTCTATTATACAGATGATATTTTGCTATAGTGGACCTGTACAGATCTGTACTATACTCACAGTATAAGTTAGTGATTTGCTGATGCATATCATACTCTTTCAGTCCTTTATACTGTAGTTCAATCCTTCTAGGCATAAGCAAAGTCCAAATAAGTCTTGTAATATCTATGTTATATTTTAAAATCTCCATGTTTAACTCTAGTTTGTAAAACTAACTCTTACTCTTGAACTCCAATGCTATCTCATGCTATGTGTAATCTCTAGGCACTAAAGTTATACTTTGAAGTACAATTTCATTCCATTTTCTTTTATGTCTCCTTGTACTATATTTGGTAGTTATTTCTTGGTAATTTTTGATCCAATGTTTTGCTTAGGAGTACAGCCTAGCCTTACTTATTCTCTATCTGTTAATCTATAGTTGGCCTGCTATACTTCTAGTTCAAATATTAACCTAGATTTAACTCCTTTAATCTCTACCTGAGTTTTTAGATACTTCTTTGATACTTTTGCTCAACTTTATTACTAGTTAGTATTAAGTCCCCTTTATCTCTTAGTAAATCTAGGACCAAGGTTGTGCAAGGGTATAGTGCTCCACTTTGAGTTGCTGAAGCCAAGTTCCAATCTCCTAGTGCAACTCCACAATATTGAAGTTACCTAGTTATAATAGTCTAGTAAAAAAATTGGATTTTTAGACTTTTATATCAGATTTTTTCAAGTAGAGATGAACTGTATTGATAGAAAGAGGGTGGTTGATGATATTGATAAAGGATTTGGTAACATAAACAGCATTTTTAGCCTTGCCATAGATAATAAAATACTGGAAATAACAAATATTAATAGAAGAAAACTTAAAAGAATATCCTTCAATAGCTTTAGGAAATGCAAAATAATGCTTGGAGTGAAGTTTGGATATGGCAAAAGAGCTAACACCAGTTTGCTTGGCAATGGCTTTACCAGAATAGCTAGCATCAAGCAAAGAAAGAATAATATTTTATTAAAAGGAAAAGATTTGACCATGATAATAATTGAAAATAAAAAGTGTACAGATTTTTTAAAACTCAGACATGCTATTTATATATGTATCTTTGTTTATACAAACAAACAACATCAATTATTATATTATTTGACTAAAATTCTTTTCATAGTATTGCTATTTTAAAATAATCATATTTTCATGGTGTGTGAATCAAATCACATGACCTAGGAAGTGATTATGTGGCCAAGAGTGAGTATTATTTATACCTCCACCAAACCTAAGCAGAATTCCCACACTATCTGGCAGTATATAAAGCACATTGGAATTAAAGCCAATATGAAAAGAATTTTTAAAGTCATTGTATTTAAAGAACACTCACATAATTGTTTTAGTGAGTGTTAGTTTTGAATTGGATATATCACCATGGTTACTGATTCAAATTACATAATTCTTTTACTGCTGCCTAGTCAAGAGTAAGGGCTTTTTTTAATACACCAACACTTTATTTAAATCTATTTGTGTTCAAAAATTATTCAATGAACAATTAAAAGATATCAAACATCAGGATACTTTTGTAAGTCACTGTACAAGGAATCTCAAATTTGGAGGAGATTTTAATGCCAAACTCTAAAGTATTATGGTTTCAATTATTATAATACTATTTTTTAGCAAAACAATAATCCCAGGCATACCTACAAGAAGGTCAAGGGGTGGCTAGAAGAATAGGAATTTAAAACTATGGATTGGCCTACATGGTTTCCTGATCTTAACTCTTCTAATGAAATTTATAAATTATAGAATAAAGTTTAAATGAAATTAAAAAAAAATACTAGCTGAAAAGTATAGAAAATTAATTGAGAGCATGCCTAGGAGAATTCAGGGAGTGCTTAGAGCTAAAGGAGGCTATACCAAGTACTAAATACCCTTGTCAATTCAAAAACTCAAAAACTCATTCTATAATATTATTATTTTAGAATAATCACATCTCCACACTATATAGACCAAATTATATGACCTAAAGAGCAATTCTATAGCCTACTATTTATAACACCACCAAACCTAAGTGAAATTCCTAGTGTTTGGCAGTGTATACAGCATACTGTTATCAAAATTAGTATAAAAAGAATTTTTGAGATTACTATACTATAAATAGGATAAATAAAAGAAATAAGTAGCAACAATTATGTGAGTAAAAGGATCATAACACAAGATGGCCCAGGATCCCCATACAAAGTGGCTTCTGTTTTCATTCCACCATTAAGTATGTGAGCAACAACACTCCAGACTGGTTCATTGATAGATTCTTGTGGATTACTTCCTAATCTGTTTACTAACCATTCCACACTACCTACCTTATTGATCTTCAATGTATGTCAGGTATCCTACCTGGTGACCCATTTGTCAGTCACTCATCTATTAATCATAAAGCCAGCATATCTTCTGCTGCCATTAGGCATATTTAGTCCCAAGATGGTCAATACAGCTACTTCAGTGATGCATTGACTTATATTGTATGGTAGATATACTGTACCTATGTTATCTTGTGATTAAATTGCATTTCTGTTTTACTTTCTGTGCTACAAGCTTTGATGCAGTGCAACAAGTGTTGTCTATAATCTTATCTTGCAAGATTTGCACTTAGCTATATAAAATATTGTATTTTCTCATTATTTCATATGTATGGATAGCACCACCTTTAATTGTTTATACCCAAAGACTAAATGAGCAGTCTTGCTATTGCCGAGGTGTTGCCAAAGTCTTTGGGGTTTTCTCGGCTAGCTGCTTCACTGAAGATGGATGAGTGTCCCGTTATTTCACGTAACACGTGAACCATATCATAACACCGAGCCTTCGTGTGAACGAGAAGCCTCGGGCAACGATACGGCAAACAGGGTCAATCTGATATGTTGGCAAAAGACTTCTAGCTCGGCTGCCTCGAAATTTGGAAGCTTTGCGTCTCCTCTGCTACTGGCCCTGCAATGGAAACAGGAATCGGGTAAGACCTCGCATAGGCTGCCGAGAATGGTAATCAAGCGAGCGCCAAGCAGTGGTGTCAGAAGGCTTGCTCGAGAACCAAGGTCGTAAACAACCTCGGAATCCATCTGTTTCAAGGACACGAATCTCGACATGTGGTAAGTCTAGAGGAGATATAGCGCCGTAGACCTCCGTAGTGAAACAGCTGAAACTTGAGGTACAGCGGACCAACGACTTTCGCAACCAAGCCGACCTCCTCTGAATCATTAGCTATTCTGAAAGATCTCTTACAACACGGGTTTCCTTTATTTGGGGAACCCAGGTCTTGGTCTTGGCCTCGCCGACTGATGGACCTAGGTATGCTATGCGGAGTAAACTACGCCACCACAATCAGACCTTTGCGAGCAGGGTTGGCGTAACGGATCGTGCGAGTCGCCCCACTTCTCTGGTTCGTAACTGAATAATGGTCGGGTCACATCAACCGTTCAGTGTCTCACCTCGCCGTGAGATAGGGTATTTCCGGATGCTCAGCGCACCCGTTGAAACCCGGCCCGCCATTGACTTTGATCCACAAGTACAGGTTACCCCGCCACTGAGGTGATACTGGTAAGCATGCCACCCATTTTGATCAATACACTGGTATAAACACGAAAAGGCAGGCTCAGCCATTTACCTCTTTTCCCCCGACTCCTGATTTCTCGCAGCCAGCATGGATGCGGACCAACTTCTGTCCGGGAAACCGCTTTTCCTCGTCGTCTGTGCGCTGTTACTGAGTCTCGCACTCATCGCCCTCGATCAAACCATCGTTGCAACCGCACTCCCCGTAATCGTTTCACATTTTAACGCGTTACAGGATACGACATGGGTCACTGGCGGATACCTCCTCACTATTGTGTCATTTACGCCCATGTATGGGCAGGCATTGACTATCTTCCCAACCAAATGGTAAGTAGTCATTTTCGAATCTCTGTGTTCACGGTGCTTCACCTGTTTGCATTTTCGAGGGTCTGCGCGACTGCAATAGCCATCTTCGAGCTTGGCTCGCTCTTTTGTGGTATTGCGCCAATAGTCGATTTTCTCATTTTCGGTCGCGTAATTGCTGGAATCGGCGCCGCTGGTATTTGTGTCTCCATCCTGACCATCACGGCTGAGGTACGCCTTTTGGTACACATCTCACGCTGCCTACACACGTCCTTGGACAGAGCGTTGAAATTCGACACCGAGCCATCGTCTTTGCAGCCGTCGGCGCATTGTTCAGCCTATCGAGCATTGTGGGACCTCTGTTAGGAGGTAAGTTATCAGATCATCCTTTCATGAGTTAAGCGTCCTTATTTTGGACTCTAGGTGCGTTTACGACGCGTCTTTCTTGTAAGGCTTGCCAGAAAACCTAAACTATCCGTAATTTGACTTTTTTTGTCTCAGGGCGTTGGTGCTTCTGTGAGATGGCTGACCCTTCATAGGTACCGGCTAATATTACCCCTTCAGATATCAATCTGCCATTGGGAGCGTTGGCGTGTGTGGTCATCGTTCTCAGACTGCCACCTCATAAACCATTGGCAGGGCCTACAGACAAGTCAATGGTCAAGGCCTTCGTTGACATGGATTGGATAGGTAACAATTACCAAACCTGACGCTCTGGTCACGATTCACCCTGTAGACTAGGTTGCTTCCTCTCTACTGCAGCCATGCTTGTTCTCCTCCTACCATTGTCACTGGGTAGTGCCAATGGATGGAACTCGCCAGTTGTGATTTCTGTATGATCGTTTTCTTTCTTCCACGAATGGTACATTCATTGATCTATGCAGCTGTTGTGTGTATTTGTCGTTCTCCTAGTCTGCTTGTTCCTGTGGGAGAGGTACAGGGGTGACAAGGGCATTCTACCCTTGAGAGTTATCTCCCGGCGTTCTCAGTAAGACGATCAAATGCGAAACGCATGTGCAATTTTGACCACAATGCAGGATCGGGGCTTGCGTCGTCGTCTTCTTCACAATGTTCAACATGTTGACATTGATCTTGTGCGCGAATAACTTCTACTCTTGACGCTCTTCTGACTTGTGTCAAGTTATATCCCCTTGCTCTATCAAGCTGTATATGGCCATAGCCCAATACGTTCTGGGATTGACATGTTACCATTTATCTTGTCCTCGGTGATAACCACGACAAGCTCTGCTTTGATCGTGTCGCGAACCGGACACTATTGGAGTATTCTGGTTGGTAGCCCTGTGTAGGTCTTTACCCCAGATGTTCGACTCTTTACTCAGCGTGTGGCTACTAGGCTTTGCTGTATTTCTGGTGGACTTCTCTTCACCGTTACTCAGAACACCTCCTCAACAAAGCTCATCATATATCAAATCTTGTACGGTATTGGGACTGGTGAGTACTCGTAAAAATTCGTTCCCCGTAGCGATCCAGGGCCTGAAGGACGCACGTAGGCGCGACAATGCAGAACACGTTCGTAGCACGTGCGTCTAGATCAGAAGAAACGAACTTGCAAGACTAATCTCCCCCCTTTCCTAGTCCAGGCCCATTCCGATTTAGGGACCATGTCTGTATCGAACGCCATCGCAACAGTCATGCAGATGCTCGGCGGTTTTATCGGTGTGACCATGTATGTGCCCAAGCGAACGCTCTCTCGCATGACCCGAACTGACTCCGAGCACGTCTTACAGCGCAGGTGTGGTCTTTGACAGTCAGCTCCATCGCAACTTGGCTGTGTATGCTCCCAGCGTCGACCCCGATCCAATCGTGGCCAGCGTTGCTGCGATCTACTCCGCCGTGTCCTCGACTGAGCGGCCTCGCGTCATCCTCGCGTATGTGAAAGCGGTGGGTCTCACTAATGTTGATCTATGCAAATGTTGGAAACAAACTGAAGCATTTGGAGCATAGCTTGACTGTGTCTTCCTTACGGCAGTCCCCGCTGGATTCTTGACGATTGTTGGGGCTGCATTGATAAAGTAAGCATCTTTGTGCGTCAGTAGACGTGTGATTACCCACTCATTTACACGTATCGGCAGAAATATGAACTTGAGTGCGAACGACGCTACGCGCGACCAAGAGCGTTGCGAATCAGTCTCGCTACATGAAGATGAGAAGAATTAAAACATGTTTCGGGACAGATACCTAACGTAATGCATCGCATGTGCTGTAATTAACCATATTATCTCGTTATTCAAAAAACCCTGCACCTCTGCACAACATCATGCAATGGGTCTTGTTCAATTAGGAAAATAAGTTCTGTTCGCTCGTCAACTGGGGGGGG